>JAVYIG010017644.1:0-25056 GCA_035222895.1 Strongylocentrotus droebachiensis | reverse complement strand
GTGGACCCTAAGGTGAAAATATAAAACTATAATTCCCACGACGATAGACTTTCTGAAAACAAAAAATTATGCTGTGTTACTAAACTATTTTATTGGGTCTTTATTCTAATAATAATAAATACAAAGCATTTATTAAGCGCTTAATACGGGTGTCTCTAAGCGCACCATTGTCTGACTAAAAAAATATTTTACCAAAATGTATAATAAACACACAAATTATAAATATGTTCTTTATCAATAAATCATGCATATGTAATAATAGAAATAAGAATGAGATCAAACATACATAAGGTCAAACATAAGATCAAACATAAGATCATACAAACAAGAAATAAGACGGTGTGCACCTCCTTTGACCGACTCACAACTGCAGAATATCATTCATGAATTAAAAAGGTGCGTTTTCAGCAAGGACTTGAATTGGTCAAGAGAATGAATATTATGAAAATGCACTGGTAATTTATTCCAAAAGATAGGGGCATTTACTGAGAAAGCTCGATCGCCATATTTTGTAACGGTACAAGGTTCAAGGGTTAACTGCAAGGTTGATGATGATCGAAGAGGTCTTAAAGAACTAGAAGAACGTAAGGAAATAAAATTTAAAAGATATTTAGGGGCTTGGCGTTATTTGATTCATATCAAGAAGATCATATTAGGACAATGAATCTCGAATGGCATGACATTGATAGAACAGCGGCTGATCCCCTGATCGAACACACTGCACAGAGAGTTTCCTACCTCGTGTTCTCAACAGCACAGGAATACACAAAGTAGCACACATTTCCGTGCCAAAACATTTGTCAAGCGTAACAAATTAAAAAAGAAGACATATTTCTTGTTAATAAAAAGTGTATTCATTTAACCTACATGAAATTCCTCGGAGAAGAGCGCACTGTGTCGGTTGTTGTCGATGGAACGCAGGAAACTGAGCCACGGGTATTGGTTGACGTGTGCCAAGAAGTTTGTGTGTTAGATCTTTTAGGAGATTCCTTGGTGGAATCGAGGTCTAAAGATTGAGTTTCCTGTAAAAGGGGCTTCTTGACTGCTACAGCTGGTTTAGGTCCTGTGCTCCTTGCATGCCCACCACAGTAATCATTTTCTGACATAATACAAACAGAAAAAAGGTAAGTTGTACTTTTTCTGTATGAGGAGCAAGTAACCAAAGAAATACTTGGTTCCTTACAATTGATTCATTTGTATTTCTCTCAAAAAGTTGCCCTGGTTTGTTACAGCATGAAACGGTGCATTTAATAATTGAATTTTCAGAATTATATGGAGTTAGAAAAAACGAAATATGAAGTCACTTTTTTGTCAATTACCTTGTCGTTCCATGCTATTTTGATGATTACAATTATTTAACTTAATCATAATACTAACAATACAAAACAAATGCCTACCTTCTAATGAAGTGTCTTGGAAGTCAGCTGATGCCTGAAATCTGTCCTCGATGTTTTCTATTTTAGATGGATTATCATTTCTTTGAAAAGAAAAGAAAAAAGTTTCGATGCAAACTATGGAAAGCGAACAATAAGTGACAAGAAGATAAATTTACGAGAGCTGGTTATTATCAGACTTTTAGAAGAAAACAAATCGGTAGGGTATACCTTGAAGAGACAAATAGAGAATTATCAGAATAATGATAGCCATTGATTTTCCTATACTGCTTGTTCTTAAAGTCCGTTTATCGCATTGGAAGTATTGTAGTACCCATACTGGATAAAGATATAATTACGATATACGTGAAAGACAGCATAATACATGGTAAATTCGAATGATGACTGAAAAATAGAAAATAGTTCACAAACCTTCGTCGTTTCAACACGATGATGACTACAATGATGACAATGAAAATGACCCAGAATGGCGCCCACGGCTCCCCCTGCTGCCTGTGCTATTGAACCACCACCAACACCGCCCACACCTGGTCCAGTCAATATTGCAGTCGAAACGGTCGATGGACTCGGTGTGGTCAATGGACTTGGTGTGGTCGGTGGAACAGGAACTCAATTTGTGATAAAACGAAAGAGAGTAATGAAATCAGACCTTATTATTTTCCTTCAAGAAAATTTTCAAACTCAGTTTGCAAATAATGTTTTTATTCAACCCCTGTACATGGAAAAAAATATATTCTGTCATCAATAACAAAGAAAATTTGTGTTTTATTGATCGAAACTTCAAATGTTATTAATTTTTCCTTTTTTTTTAATCGGAATTTGCTCAAACTTTCACTTACCTGTCCCTCATATTTCTGTTTCAATTAAGACCAACTTTATATCGGGGTGGACTTCCTCCTTAACAGTTTGAATGCACGCATAACATTGCTTTCAACTTAATTTGTTTACAGTTTAAAGAGCACGCCCCTTTAAGTAAGAAGAAATCTCATTGAACGGTGGCGATTATATTTCATTTTGACGCTTTAAATGAGTGTATGAAAAAGATGAAAGAAAATAAAACCCCTTAGGGAACCCCGTGGTTCATCAAGCTGGAGAGTACAATTATATTTGCAAAGTGTGTGAATGTTTCTTTGATTTTGTCCCGTTTACTCATAGAGAGAATTTCACATCTATAATGATAAGGCTTTCGCTAGGGTAGCTGTCCAGCAGAAAAGTTGTTGTAGTATTATGAATATATCCCTTGCTTTGAATACAATCGCAGAGACTTTTGGAAAAAAAATCATCCTAGAGCAATTCCGAAAGCTTAAAACGTCTGAACATTGCAATGATACATTGTATAATCCGGACATGGGATATGCCTAAAAGGTATAACAAAAAAAAATTGCCCTGATTCTTTCGACAGTTCTTGCAACGGTGTTCATAATACAATAATGTTGTTCATTATAATGTTCAATTAAGCAAGCCTTAGAATTTCGTATGCTTTATTTCGTTATCACTGCTATCTCACAACATTCAGAGACAGAGAGAGAGGGGGTAGAGAGATAGAAGGATAGGGAGAGAGGCAGAGAGCAAGTGGAGAAGAAGGGGAAGGGAGGGAGCGATTGAGAGATGACGGGAGGGAGATATGGAGAGAATACAAATTGAGATGAAAGGGCTCACAAGGCAATGCAATGACAATTATTTATAAAAACCTACGAATTATTGTTTCAAATGTCAATGCTGCTCCTTGTTCTCCTTCACCGTTGATACCATCTCGTATCGCTGCAATCTGAACAGAGTACGTTGATCCTTGTTCCAGTCCACTGACGTTATACATGACCATCTCAAGTAGCATTCTCAGCAGACCTCTTCGATACGGAACGGTCTGTATTGTTCACCATGCTTGGAGGTTGTACTTCTTTAGCCAGCACGGCATTGCTACCTGATTGCACGTTATATCTTGTATCCAACAATAGGTCCGTCCCCGGTATCAGAGCTTGAGTCCCACTGTCTCCAACCGAAGGCTGCATGGTAGTATCCCAATTCAAGTAGTTTTGGTACTCCATTAAAACTTGGTAAAACTGCAAAGTCGGAAAAAATCGACATAGAGAAATTTAGTAAAAATATAGGACTCATTTATTGTAACTCATTAGTTTTTCCCCTTCCCCATTCGCCAACAAAATAAGAGCAAAAAGTAAGCAGGTTTAATATGAATCTATTAATTGAAACTATGAAATCTTGTAACCTTTTTTCCCCTTAATTTTACTACTATTTTATTGCATGGTGTAGATATGGGACTTTATCTTTCGCAATTGATATGACAAATATTTGATACTGTAATAACCAAACATGCATAATAGATAATAACCGGAATAAAAACCGTTCATATTTTTGGATGAAACATGAAAGTAGTTCTAAATCAAAAGTTGATCTTAAAATGTTTAATATTCTTTTTGGAAGGTTTTATGGCTGTTATATGTAATCGTTGTTAAAAGTGCATATTCCTTTTTAAACCTTGTAGAATATAACATGGAAACTGTTGCAATGAACTGCTATGGAGATTGCTCACCAAAGAAATCTCTTGGAGGAAGCCTTACGAAAGCAAACTCTGAGAGTTCTCAGGCACCCCGATGAAGCAGTAAATTGGTTCTTCTGGCCCCGTATACTCGTGGATAAATGAATTATTGAGGGTTGTTCCTGATGTATCAGACATATTGTGAGTTATCCAGAGCGTTCCTACAGCTGCTTTCACATAATCAGAGGAAAGATTTTGCCCTGGTGACGCTGTGAAGGAACAAGAAAAGATCGCTACTCCTGGATTGGTCTTTTCCAAGCTCGTCTCAAATCGATCTAATATTGGTAAAAGAGCACAACAGCATAATGAAACTTGGATGACAGTTCAACAAATAGGCAGAGAGGAAGAGAGGAAGAGGATAATTGTACAAGGCAGTGGCGTAATGAGCAAAAACGTTTGGGGGGGCTGACAAAAAAAAAATCCGAATCACCCCACTCTAACATGCAGGCCCGCTGCATTACGTTTCTCAAAGTGGGTCTAGGGGCAAAGCCCCGGTGGGGTTCAAGGGGCGAAGCCCCCCGAAGCTCAAGGGGTATGGGCATCAGTGGCGGATCCAGGAATTTCTTACCGGGGGGGGGGCACAAAATGGCATGTGGGTGAAATATATGTAAAATGATGAAGCAACCGAACGAGGCTTTAACGACGAGGGAGCGGAGCGACCAAGCAGGGGGTGGGTCTGGGAGGGGGTTCTGGCCCCCTCCCAGTGTAAGAAGCATTTGCAATTTTAGAACCAAATTAGACGCATTTTTCAGGCATATATGTCGTAAAATTGCTTTCTCCTACCCCTTCCAAGAGTAGGAATCTTTTGCAATTTGAGAACCACATTTGGCGCAATAATATCCACCGACACTTCATGGAAAAAAGAGGCCCTCCGATTAGTTAGAAGTTAGAGAAAAGTGATCTGTCACGTCGTGAGACGTTGTATAAATTATGCTTTGATGCCGCACAATGCACAAAGACGGTGGTCCGGTACTTCACCAGTAGTACTTGCAAAAATTATCTCGAGTGTATAAACTGTGTCGTTATCAGGGGAGTCGCTAGATCTTTTTCAGTGGGGGAGGGGGGGGGGGGGGTGTAGAGGCCGCCGATTAACGACAAAACGAGCCACCAATATTATTACCGACAAATATAAAAATGCCAATGTCCAAACGTCTACAAATTTAAGCCTTTAAACCCGGGGCCAGGAACTAAGTTATTTTTCAGTTTTCCCCTCCCGCGCGAAGCGCGGAAACTTTGGACACTTCATTAAATTATTAGAGAAAGAAGACGATCCGTTGTACTGTTCTCGACTCTTAAAGCTTGTTTCGCCCCTCCCGCGCAAAGCGAGGAAGCTATGCATGACGTTTAATTTAATTATTAGAGAAAGAAGACGATTCATTGTACCGGTCCTGAGTCTTCATCCTTGTCTGAATTCAGTCCCCCCCCCCCCTCCCGCGCTAAGCGCGGAAGCTTTGACGTTTCAATTCATTATTACTCTTAATCCTTGTCTGAATTCATTTCCGCTCGTCCCGCGCGAAGCGCTGAAGCTTTCACGTTTTATTAAGTTATTAGAGAAAGAAGACGATTCGTTGAATCGTGTTCTTGTCTGAATTCAGTTTCCCCCCTCCCGCGCGAAGCGCGGAAGCCTTGACACTTCATTAAACTATTAGAGAAAGAAGGCGATCTGTTGTAATATTCTCGATTCTTAATTCTTGTTTTCGCCCCTCCCGCGCGAAGCGCGGAAGCTATGACGTTTCATTTAATTATCAGAGAAAGAAGACGATTAATTGTACCGGTCCCGACTCTTAATACTTGTCTGAATTCAGTCCCCTCCCCCCTTCCGCGCTAAGCGCGGAAGCTTTCAAGTTTCATTAAATTATTAGAGAAAGAAGACGAATCGTTTTATTGTGTCTTTGTCTAAATTCAGTTCCCCCCTCCCACGCAAAAGCTTTGACGTTTCATTTAATTATTACTCTTAATCCTTGTCTGAAATCAATTTCACGTTTCATTAATTATTGGAGAAAGATTAAGACGATTCGTTGTACCGTTCTCGACTCTTAATCCTAGTCTGAAATTAGTTTCCCCCCCCCCCTTCCCGCGCGAAGCGCGGAAGCTTTGCCGTTTCATTAAATTATTAGAGAAAGAAGACGATTCGTTGTACCGTTCTCTACTCTTAATCTTGTCTAAATTCAATTTCCCCCACTGGGCCCATTAACGGTATATGTGCAGTGTTACATGATGTAAGTATGGAACGCTCGTTCGCAAATTTGTGCATGCTCAGCCCGAGTGGTGGGTAGCATGTTATTTCCCGACAGTGCTTTGCACAGTAGCTTCTGGAAAGGAATTAGTGTTACTGTTAGTGGCCACTATAAGGCCCTTAGTGACTATAAAAAACATACGCTCTTCCTGGCTATTTGGGAATGGGTCAGTTTGCAAGAAATAATGGAGAAACTATAGCATTTTGTTGAAAATCATGTGATATCACGAACATTTATACATTAATTGTGAAAATAAGTCATGGTTCAATTTTATTTGGGGGGGGCTGGCGCCCCCCCCTAGCCCCCCCACCAGTACGCCAGTGGTACAAGGTAACGACACAATTTAAACACTTTAACAAAAATGTACTTTAGGGCAATGTCCCTACCCCACTCTATAGCAGGCCGATAGCAGGTATAAACCACTTTCGGACTTTATAACACCATGAATTAATACATTCAAAACTTTATGCACAAGGCTATTGAGATTTATGTACTTTAATTTATCAAGTCTTTTGCGATCATCCTGACATATGAGGGCTAAAGTGGGTTGGCAAGCTTCAAATCAAAAAGTTTTTCTTTGATTCACTGCTTGAATGATATAAACAGCTCAGAAATAATACTGAATGTATTTTTTTTATATCAATGAAATGTATATAATATGGAAGAATCGAATCATGCTGAATTTTCGTAATATTATTTTTAGGACACTTGGCAGGAGCATGTATTCAATCCTAGCTACCTGTTTGGCATTTATCTCCGGTCCATCTTGGATGACAGGTGGATGAAGAACAATTACCAGTCAAAAAGTTACAATCCTCAAC
This sequence comes from Strongylocentrotus droebachiensis, assembly GCA_035222895.1. Classification (NCBI taxonomy): domain Eukaryota; kingdom Metazoa; phylum Echinodermata; class Echinoidea; order Camarodonta; family Strongylocentrotidae; genus Strongylocentrotus; species Strongylocentrotus droebachiensis. The sequence goes on along the minus strand of JAVYIG010017644.1, from coordinate 18,050 downwards.
ACCACCAGAACAATGACATGTCTTCGAACAAGAGCTGAAACATCCTGAAACTAAACAAGATACATAAATTGTCTAAGGAGGAAATTCCATCTTCCATAAAACTAGAATTTAAATTGAAATAAAGGAAGGAATATCGCATAATATTAGTGAGTTTATGAGAATAAACAGATACCAACTGTTCAGGTATAATATCATAAAGCCCTTTACAGGTCTTTTAAATAGTTAATCATAATAGTGAACAAGTTTAGCAATGGGTATTAATAATAATAATAATAATAATACATTTATAGTAATAATTATAATAATAAATTTATAATAATAATGATAATAATAATATTACATTTATAGTAATAATGGTTATAATACATTTATAATAATAACAATAATAATACATTTATAGAGCGCAAAAACTATCCACTGCGCTACAAGATCACTAAGAATAGTCTTACATGTCATACAGTTGGATGGAAACTCAACAGAGTCAGAAACATATCCCAAGTCGCATCGCCCTTCAACCTCGTCACAGTATCCAGAATCCTTATCGCATGCTGTGCCATTCATGCAATTGCATTTCTGTGTACAGTTAGACCCGAAGTATCCGTTTGGGCACAGAGCAGGAACTGAAATGAGGAAATATATTTATAAAAGAATGATAATAATTATAATAATAATAACAATTGAAAAACATAAGTCACGGGCAGTAGAGTTGGGGAAAGAACCTTCCTGTTGTATGCGTACTTATTTACTATGTCTACTCATTTAGGTCATTATAACAGAATGAAGGCAACGTGCATTTTTATTCCGTAAATCTTGTGTCGGTTTACCGTTCATAAAGTGGTGGATAAATACAAAGAACTTCTTGTTTTCTAGAGTCGGAGTAAAATCGCTGCATAGGAATATTTTTAAAATATTGCGTTGGTAGAAATAGTCAACATGCGAGTCTGAAACTTTGTTCGGGTCTTTCTTTTTAAATCAGCATTTTTATGAACCGTCATCATGCCATTTTCAAATAAAGGAAATGATTATACCTTGACATGCTGATCCAGACCATCCTTGCGAGCAGTCTCCGGGACATCCCCCTGTGAAGTCATCACAATCTGCTTCATCAGTGCAGTGACATTCTTGAAGACAATCAGCTCCAAACATACCATCTACACATGCTTAAGGACGAGATAAATGAGATATATGGAGGTTCGTTGGCATACTGTTTAATACATTTGCTCCCAACAACAGGTACCCGTTCTGAAATTCTGAGATTTTGTTTTCTTTTTTTTCCCCATCATTTATCAATTGAATAATACGTGCATAAGAAACACATAATTATATTGATTACAAAGAAAACACATGAATTATATTTATATCACAAGATTAATTATACTTTTTTTTCTTTAAGATAACCAACATTTTTTTTCCAGAGGTGATACTTTTCAACATTTGCCGCCCATAATATTCTAATAATTTGTATGCATATAATACACTCTATTCATGATTATATCTGCATGTTGAGGTATTACCATAATTATCTCCCAAGTATAATCCATAATCCATTAGAAAAATTCCGGGTAAGGATTTAATTTGAACCTTGCAAAATTTATAAAACACAAGATTAGAATAACAAAATTATATAAAGGTTTCTGATTTCTTCCCAATATCAATCATGATATGAGTAGATTAAGCACTTACTTTCATTGCAGTAGATTCCTGTATATCCAGCTAAACAGGTACATCCATAAGGATCGGGTAGACAGATCTGACTTCCAGCACACTTGTCCAGAGGCTGACCGGATCCACATTCAAACTCACAGTCCCAGCCAAACTTATGCATCCCACACGCTGCATGAAATATATATATATTTTTAGATTAATCACATGTTCTAAAAAGGTCCTTCATCCAATTTCTCGCTGTTTTCTTCTTTTTTAGTGTGGACTTTTAAAATCCTGTCGGTAGACATTAAACGCAAGTGATTCAACAATTTAAATACTAATAAACATCGAAATCAAATATATGTTATAATATGTTATTAAACAAATCTAATACAAATGAAATTTTATGTAAAATGAGAAAAGAATAGCATGTAATATCAAAACCTAACAATCATTCAAGACTGTCCAAAATCCCAAGCAATGATATTGTTATTTCTTCTTGTTTTGATTAGAAAAGAATCTGTTTTGAGTCCTAAATCATTGGCAAATAAACATTGAATTAAACCAATAGTTACTTATAGAAACAAAACAAATTGAAACAATTCATTTTCCCACGAAGGTTATATATGTCCGTAATAAAATAATCATTGTTTCATTATTATTACTAGTATTAGTTATTATGTTAATCATCATTAGTACTATTATTGTTATTGGCAATATTATTGTTATCTATTATTATCATCGTCATCATCATCATCATCATTAGTCTTCTCCTATTTCCTCTTTTCCGTTTCTTTTTCTTTTATTTTCCTTTCCTTCGTCTTCTTCCTATTCTCCCTGTCATTTTTATTTGTATTGTTGTTGTTATTATTATTTGGAATAACCATTTGGATGATGGGTATCTAATTGTAAAAAATCATTTTAAGGCAAAAAATGTGTTGGACATAGAAGAAGAAAAGAGATTCTTGACTAGTGGAATAATTTCTTCAGGGACTTCTTGATTTTACCTTGGAGGCAGTTCTGTCCAGCATGGCCAGGAGGACAGATACATGTCCCTGAGAGTTCTTGGCATACACCTCCATTATAACAACTGTCGCACAAACGATCGCATAATGGTGGATTCCATCTTCCATAAGGGCATTCTGTTAATACGATAAAATATGAACAACTATAATGAATATCCCACACGGGCCTTAATCCCTGTAAATGGGTGGTGCACCCCACCCCCCCCCCCCCCACCCCACCCACACACTCCTTGGAATAGATCTAGGCCACTGATTTTCGAAAACAGGTAGCTTAATGAAATGAAGTGCCACGAAAAGAAGAGTTCGGAACCTGAAATGCATAGTGGTTGAAAATCTTAGCTTAATTGCAAAGAAGTAGATCTAAACACACGATTTTGGGAAATCATAACTTAATCGCAAAAAGGTTGAACCAAAGTACACAATAGATGCAAATGCTTATTTCTATGTAAAAAGTAAGAACCACACCATTAGAACATGAAGCTCCCATATGCAAAATTCCTCGATTGGGATTAATAATGCAGAAGCTGTCGTTCAATTTTGGAACTTAAAACGTTATATTCATTGATATTGTTATTAACCAAAATACTTCCGATCGATTCGATTCGTTTTTTGTTGATTTGTGTTCTTTTACATTTAAATGACTATCTACTGATATGATGAAGTTTATCAGAGCTGAGGGTATTAAAACCAAATTTATTTTGAAGTTCCTTGTGAATTTAAATCCTTGCGACCAATATGAAGTGATATATTTTCGATATGTAAGGAAAAGAAAATCGAACCCTTTACGATGAGTCTTATGAAGCTGAATTGACGTTGTTCCAATGTTCCATCTATGTACGTCACATACACACCGGCGTCTGAGATAGATGCAGAGTGAATTGTGTGTGATAGACTGTCAGAACTCATTCCAATGAGTGAATTAGCCCAGTCTACATCAGTGAATTTCCGCCATCTTATCCCGCCTCCACCTACCATCCCTGTCGTGTTCATCACACTGAGTGTGATATTATATCCAATATGTATTGTCTTTGTAAAACGACCATCACCGGGTTGCAAATGGCCTATCAAAAAACAAAACACCAAAGAAATAAGAAATTAAAACTCGACATCATCTCACATTTTAATCATATTTGTTCTGATTCATTGAAATTTCGTCATCCTTTCATATTCTGTCACTTTCTTTCCCTCTCACTCAATTTATCCTCCGTAATTTTTATATTGTCAGTGGCTTACAATTCTTAAAAAATAACAGTAGGGAATAACGTTTTTTTAATAATTCATAATTTTATGGTATTTTTAGGTCTGGAGTGTTTTGAGTTTCAACGTATTCAGAAAATTTCCTTTTCAAACGTATTTACATTTAGTTCAATGTTTGTTGTCGTATATAAACGTAAATACATATGTGTAATCCTAATATACGTACGGGTAGAAAGAAGAATGCCAAGAGGAACAGATATCCTTCTACTGGCTGTCACCGCAGAACATTCGAAAAATCCCAGGCCGTCCAAAGTAGCTGGAAGAGTCTGCCTTAACACTACAGGTGATACATCATTGCTGTCTCCTGGAGCTGTGTAACTATCGGAAGTTATAGACGCTGTCAGACGGACGAGTCTTCTGGTAGAGAATGTGAGAATCTCTTCATTCTCTGATCCGAGTAGACAGAGAAATGAAGCATTCGGCAGATCTCCTCCGTAGGGGGATGTAGTAGCCGCCATTAAACGTACGGGAAGGATCGGAAGTGGATCTATGGGAAAATCATTATATCTTTCAAGTGATTAAGTCAGGTATTAAGTAATAGGGTAAATATATATAACGGTGATAAGGCAATGATTTCTCCCAGTCTAAAACCTTACATTTTCTCCCTTATGATAACTTCTAGTACTTGTTTAGTACAAAGCAATTGTCAAACATATATTTTCTAACAAAGTTACCTTCACCTCTAAAACTAGTGGTCTACAAAATAATGTATGGGAAACACAATCTTAATGAAATATGATACTTTATGAAGTCACGTTTCCCTCTGGTTATCAACTGTAGATAAGGCCTAAATATCTAGGAATTTTTAATAAATATTAGACAAATTTTATATTTCATATGATAAATTGTGCCTTAAAACAAGGGTACAAGCATAGATTTCAATGGTTGATATTCTGTTTGAAGGGGAAACCAATCATGGATTTAAAGCACTGGGTACAAAATATTAGAATGTCATCAGTCGATATATTGTTTCGTTTGTTACATTTAGAATTTAATGTAATAAGGTGGAACGTGCATCATTTGAGCATAGACTATCATAAAGGAGTACCCCTCACTGAATATAGAGAGTAGAATATAATGCCAATACTCACTCGGAGGTTTTTCACATGCGAACCTGAGGTAGGATGTACATGGTAGTTTTCTCCATCCATTATCAACCTGCTGATGAACACATCTTTCACTCTCAAATAGAGTTGCATCACCATTCGACCAAGCTGGAAATCTGGAAAGGTAAAATATGTTCCAAGCAGCAACGTATTATCATAGTGTTAATAAAATAAATATTTTCAAATAAAATAAATATTTTACTTTATATCGCATAATCACTCCTTTGTTTGAAAGCGAAATGTCACCGGTTTGATTCGAGCTGCAATTATAATGTATATTAATTAAAAAGTAAATGTACATTTGCCTTTCTTTCAAATCATGATCAGGGCTTGTATTTTAGGCTCCATGACATCCACATGAAAATACTTACAAATAAAAAATAAAGTTTCCACTTTTTTTATGGGCGGTGCCATCAATCCATTAGAAAACCAATCTTAAAGATAATAGTGAGTTCTGGTCATGCGATTGCATTGTGAAAGAAACGATGGGGAATCGATCAGAAAAGATTGATCATGTAGCATGTAAGTATTGATGTGTACTGCAAGGTTCTGGAGTCATCAAAATGATAAGAGTAACAAAGTAATAAGCACTGTACACAGAAATATGTATATGGGACTACACAAATGGTGTCGGGGCTACCAACCTTGATTTCCTAATCTGTCTATGCTCATTACTCAGCCAGTAGGCCTATACATTTTCTACCAAAATTGTTTGGCAAATGACATTTAATTGTAATCTTGAACATTCAGTGTAAGTTTCGTTTGATTCTGTGAGAATTCATTTTCCTTTTTTTTAACCAATGTCAATTTGCTCCTCAGCTAATCATGTTATTAAAGTTACATACTAGTTTCTACCTATTGCATTCTGTCTGCAACATGATATGACCGCAGTTTGTCATTAGTAGGGCATGTGAGATATTGTTGTGTGTGTATATGAATAATACAGTTCAACACATACTCATTATTGTCGAGTTGAGTGCCATCAATCCATTGGAACGTGCCCTTTTGGTTGATATCATCCAGTCCAAACCAATACGAGTTATCTCCAGCCAGCTTCATGAGATGCATCTGATGAAAGTGTTAGGAGGATGAATCAGAAAAGTAAAATCACCAAGCATTATTTTTAATGTGCCATGATGAGATATCATTTTGCTTCCCTATCATGCTGCTCTATAATACCTTTTACACCCTTTTCTGATTGTTTTCACATAATCTAAAATGATATTTATTTCCTTTACTTTTACTTCTGTTCTTTATTTTCTATTTATTACACACACAATTGCTAATTTAATGCCCTTTTAAGTTTTAATAACGTTTTATTCATACATTCCATACTTTGAATAAAACTTGTTGATATAGCGACGGGTCCTTACATTGATAACTTCTGTTTTAGGCTGGGCAAGATCACCTCCTTGAGCCTGGCATTACTTTCTAGCAAACGAGTATGACTTCATCGAGGATTGAGAGATATAGTACAGGGTTCCATCAAGCCGACTCCACTCATTTTCAGGAACATCTAAATGTAGATTATATTATAAGAAGATGATTGCCATTATTAGATATTGTTCGTGTTTTGAGACAGGAAGAAGAGAGAATTTCAAGCCATTAAGTATCATTGAATTATATAGTCATACTGATAAAACATGTGACGAGAGATGAGAAGATCGTCTCCGGCATGGTTCTATTCTAACCTATTCCTCTCCACCCAGGTGTTTTGGTACCCTGTAGTATGCAAACCTTTTCTTTGTTGGGTTTACAAAAATGACACCTGGCTATAGACCGCTATACAGTGCGTCCCAGAAAAAACGAAACCGAGAAGTATCGATGTTCTATCATAACTTAATCACAACTATAATTAATGAATGATACATATTTGGAAAGCTTAGAGTCTCCTTTTTCATGTGATGCTACTCACATAATGCATATTTCACGCATGAGTGATTAAAAGCAATTTGAAGGAAGGAAACCAAAAAGACGTTTGGCGGGCGGTATCTGAATTTCGAAGAAAAATTCACATTTCTAGAAAGTTGAGTTTCTGCCCTTTCATATGACACCTCAATCAGGAAAAAAGAGCGAGGAATGACAAAGTTCTGTTTGTTTAAAGTAGTGCTTGCATTTCCATAATTTTATTAAACGAATTCGTTTTCACTGGCTGCCTGCCGTATCAATAAACAAAATTAACAAAAGACTTAACTCCGTTTCGTTGACAATCAGCCGTCGACGAGAGTCTTCATGCATGGCTGATTGTCAACGAAACGGAGTTAAGTCTTTTGTCAAATCTGCTTTTTGCTACGGCAGGCACCCAGTGAAAACGAATTCATTTGTTAAAATTATGAAAATGTAAGGGCTACTTTAAGCAAACAGAACTTTGTTATTCCTGGCTCATTTTTCTTGAATGAGGTATCATATGAAAGAGCAGAAAATGAACTTTCTAGAAATATGAATTTTTCTTTGAAATTCAGATACCGCCCGCGCAATTACTTTTTGGTTTCCTTCCTTCAAATTGCTTTTAATCACTCATGCGTGAAATATGCATCACGTGAGTAGCATCAACTAAAAGAGGAGACTCTAAGCTTTCCAAATATGTATCATTCATTAATTATGGTTGTAATTAAGTTATGATAAAACATCGATACTTCTCGGTTTCGTTTTTTCTGGGGCGCACTGTATAATACTCCTCAGATAGTGGAGAATGTGCAGACAGTGTGTGTGTGTGGACAAACCTTGATTTGATGACTGAGATAATAATAAAACACTTAGAGATATTGTGTATGCAGCGCTAAATAAATATCAGTTTAAGTAAATTTGTTAACATGCATATGCATACGTGTTTAGACATGACAACTGATAACATTATTAAAGTCAACATTTTCAGCAAATACGTAATATTAATAACAAGGCAATCACGGGATCGTGTCTCGCCCACCTGTGAAAAAATTATCTCAATGTTTCAAAAGAGCATTCCTGACCTAATTTTAGTTCCGCTTTATTTGTGACAAGAGATTAACCCTAATAAGGCCGGGTGCCATTATAGCCCCCCCCCCCCCTCCACAATTTGTCTGATTGTTCGGGAACGCATTTGGATGGCGCCCCGCCGCTCGCGGACCTTTTTCTCTCGAGTCTTGAGCATCTTTTAAAAGATTTTTTTTGAAAATCGGACCTACAGTTACAAGGTCACGTGACCTTTTGTCTTTGCATGTCAACCCAAAAATCGCTCATTTCGTGATTTGTGTACAAAACATATGGAAATGTATTTTTTTCGAAGAATTGGTTCAAACATTGGTTATTGGGTCTTGTTTAAAGTTTAGGGGTTGTTTTGGGAGTCAAAATAGTTGAATTGTAGTAAGAAATGAAATAAAACAACAAAAACAATAAAATACATAAGTTAACAAAAACAAAGAAATACATAAGAATTAACAAAACAAGAGATAACATAAGGAATAAGCTGGCTCTTCCAAATTTGTTGTCGTGTTATTATTCCAAATGGTCTAATGAATATAATGTAGTGAAAAATAATGCTTAAATATGAATAATATATGATTTATGGGTAAAAATGTGATTTTTATGACCATATTTGTATAAATTATGCAAATGGGTGATTTTTTCAAAAAAATTGAAATCATCATAGTATTCTATACACTTCACTTGACATGCGTGCACATATTCGCGGAGATCGGCCGTTTCAAGTCCGAGATCTTAAGGGGGGCAAAATGCCCCCCCCCCCCCCGGCCAAACTAAGACCTCAAATAGCCCGGCCGTTTTAGGGTTAAGGCAAATAAACTATATCATATGACCTCAAATGCCCTTTGACCTTAGCATATGACCCCCACTATACCGTGAAAGTACTCCAAGTGCATATGTGACCTAAGAATGGTCACAAAACGATTAACGGCTGCAAAATAACTTTTCCCAAGATAATTTTCCAGGTAAACTTGAACATATGACTTCAAATGACCTTTGACCTTATCATGTAACCCTTGAAAGCAGCACATAGTGTGAAGGTCCCCCGAGTGCAGTTGTGACCGAAGTTTGGTCACAATAGGATTGACGTTGCGAGGTTACTTGTCACGATATAATTTTGCAGGTACACTTTGTGACGGACGACGGACGGACTGACGCCATTTGGATCCCGTAGTCTCACCTCCACCTTCCATGGGCGAGACAATAACAATGGTTTTGGCATAGTGCACATCATATTATCATATGAAATTATGCTCTTCCAAACGATATTGGATATTAATAGCCCCGCCTTTAATCGATGTTCTTAACGCTCAGTGCATTCAACAAATAAATCATATGAATTACCCACTTACTACAAGTCTTGGTCGAGCCTGTGGAGACGTAATTAACGTCTTACCAGAGGACATTAGTGATGTAGCAAGGATTCGATTCCTATCTGTGTAGCATATAGGACAAGATGCATAAGATTTTCTTCAGTTGTGAAGTAAGCAAGTTTTTAAAGCCAGTCGCTTTGCATCCTCGCATATTTTTTCTTCTTCATTTGTTCGTCTTTTAACATGTTAATCTAAGTTAGAATTTTAGCGCTTTCCAGGGGTTCAAACATTAAACAAAAACACACAAAAATCCCTTTTAGCATCGGGTTCTAGCATATAAGTTACATCGGGATCTTTGTAACTTATCCGCATGGGTCAAACTCGCTTATCGGGGGGGGGGGGGGGTGTAAATTAAATCACAACAAAAATTGAAAGTTTATGCAACTCGACAACAGTGGATTAACGGTTCTCGGTTCATTCAACAGAGTTTTAAGCAACTAGAAAGAGAGTGAGAACACAAAACACATATGGGCGATGAAACAGAAACGACCTTACATGTGTGTTGGCTCAGTCTGTAGAGCGTCCGCCTCACAACCGGGAAGTCGTGGGTTCGAACCCCGGCCGCGTCATACCAAAAGACGTTAAAAGACGGGAGTTGCAGCTACTTCTTTGGCGTTCAACAATAAGGGATGGAGCAACGTCGATATGGCGCTGCTCAGTGGCTGTCGGGCTCACGATCAATTATTGGGCAAAAAGAATTTCCATTTTCGGTTTAACTTAATAAAATTTGGAGTGGACTTTAAAATATTATTATTATTATGTTAGGCCTAGCCTATATAATGACTTACCCTGATAGCGTTCACATATGAAGGGTTGTTTGAGATTACACGGACTATCGAGCCATCCCATGTCTGAATCAGAAGATAGAGTGGCACAATCTTCATTACCTTGTTCGTTGTTGGGTTCAGGATCCCTCCATGCTGAATACCTGTATTGAGAAGAATGCAGGAGTAAACACACGGTTATACAAAAGAATGGTTCTATAAAATATAATGTGGGCCTTCCTCTTTTTTTTCTTTTTTTATTTGGGGGGGGGTGTATTTTGTATAGGTTCTGTTTAGTTTTTCATAGGGAGATATGAAATCCAAATTCTCATGATTGGATTATAATGACCTATGTCATATAAGTGCACTGTCTTATGATTATATTGGCTTTAAACCTTTTAGTTTCTCAACTGGATTTTCGAGCCGAAACGTCCATAAGAATTTGTATATACTCTCACAATAAAATAGTAAGCTTCTCCGCATCACTTTTCAATCTAAATCGAGAAGGACTCGTGAAGTTAATCTATTCGAAAATCGTAGTATGCACTATACTGTTTTAACCATAATCTTTTGATTGAATTTTTGAAAGTTGTTATTTGTATGCGGATTAATATTTTGTTTAATATGCACTTGTACAAAATATGAAAATGATTATTAAAAGTATACACACGTCCTCCTTTTACATTACGACATGCAAAATGCATTTCCAGTTTTTCTTACTACGGACTGCAATTATTTCAATGTCATGCTTTGGATGTATTTTTGTACACGATTTTAAAATAATACGCAATATGTAAGACCCCACAATGAATTTCCATGTCATTATTGTACGAAATAGAATTGAATTGAATTGAATTAAATTATCAAAACGTAAGATAACAACCAACTTGTAATAAAGAAAACTATTACGCATACCTTGATTTCGAGACCAACAAATTACATCAGTTAATTTTTTTTGATTGACAATTAAAAAATGTCAACGAATTACGTTCTTACTTCTTTGTTGGATCTATCATCTCAACCTACCTAAAATGAAATGAACATTTTACAATTCAAATAATCCAGGAACAATATAAGAAGTTTAGAGCTAGGCAGTTAATTCAAAGTAGAAACGATTAAGTTTGCATTATAAAGTTATTGAACTTACTGTAAAGGTGTTCCGTCGATCCATTTAAATATGCCTTCTACAGCTTGGTCAGTCAAACCAAAAAATACAAGGCTATTTAATCCCGAAATCCTGTCATGAAGAAAATTCTGGTAAGAGGAAAACAGATATGTCACCTCATAAACTTCAGTTGCATATATATTTTTTCATATGTACATGGTTATAAAGCAATTTGTGTCGATTTTATAATTAAAATGAAATTTAGAAAAAATACAATAAATGAATAAAAATAAAATCAACATAATTCAATCGCCTGGTGTGAACCCGAAAAGTGGTTTAACACTAAAGAATTGAAACTTTTCTGTCACTCAGTAGAATATATTTGAAGTATAAATCAGTTGTTAATTTGAAGTTGCTAAAAAACGTGTTATGGTTATGTCAATAAAAATAATGATAAGAAGTAATATTTGAAATATATAAATTAAACATTTCACAATACTGATTAAAAGAACGGATCGATTTTTTGTTTGTGTATCATGGTATGAACGTAAATAAAAAATCGGCATCATTAGAGAATCCTCTGTTTTAAAAACATATTGGAAAGCTTCAAACCTAAGGATTTGGGATGACAGTGTTTACATGACTGTTATATTATATCCGCTATCAACTACAAATCACCCTTTTTATGAATTATTCAAATGGGCATGCACGAGGAAGCGGTTAAGCTATTACGTCACATACGTCATTCGATCCTGATGTTACTTTAAACAAATATTATTTTCCAATATACCATAGCGACAGACCGGCTCAATAACTATTTAAACTTCTCACCTGTGAAATAAATTAATAATGTAACAACAACAAGTACATAGGTTTCAAGATAACAAAAAGTACATAGGTTTCAAGATAACAACATTTTGGATATTAATAGCTGAAAGAAAAGAAGTATACTTAAACATACGTTAATATCGTGTGATTTGATGAGTGCAAAATCAGCTCCATGATACTGACAGTAGGTCCGTGCATCTGAGAAAGACCGAGCCAGCCATGAGGGTGAGATGAAATAATTTAGACCTCCAAATGATGCTTCACTGCTTCCATCAAATACTGTAATAAAACAGAATTTCTATTTGACAGTGTATCGTGTTGAGAAAGATTGTGATACCACCGAAATTGTGTCTGTTTTTCTCTGATTCTACAAAGCCCATTCGACGATACTTTTTGAATGTTCAAATACAAGGGGTCAGTAATTAATTTCTGAAAGATAAATTCTGTATAAACTGTTTAGTTCGTCGGTGTAGGAATACGAAAGAGTTCAATGCAGACTATCATTTGTTTACATGAATCGAACAGTTGAAGTGGCATTTTTTGTAGAAAGTTACGAAAGCAGAGTTTCTACAACAGCCACACATCCCACGATGGTTTGATAAAGTTATTGTTTTATTCTGTTTTGATGATAACGGATTTAGTTTAAGGAGTAGCGCAATATTCAAAATATCTGAGAAGCATTTCAAATTCTGCGAAAAATACTCCAGCGACAATTGCTCTTCGGTAGATTTCTTACACTTATCGAATTCCAAACTTCAGCACTTTACCCTAATGCTAACCCCGACCCAAAACCTAACTCTAAACCCAATTACCTTATGATCCCGAGACAACACGTTTGTTGAAAAATAGCCCAGAGCAACTGTCGCCAGAACACAATTCACGTTGGATCATCAGAATACATACCTCGTGTACGCTCACAAATGTACGGTAATTGCTGTGAAGGCTGGTCATACCATGAAGGACCATCAAGTAGACCAAGACAACCCCAGGAGTCAGCATCATTGGGTTCTTCGCCCTTGTACCAATCATTATACCTCGGAGGAAAAACGCTCAATGAATTAAGATCTTGTTAAGATGATTATTAGTATTTGTCATCATTATGATTATTAATGCGAATGAATATAATAATGATAGTAGTTACAATAGTAATATTAATAATAATAATCATCATCATCATTATCATCATCATCATCATCATAATTATGTATTATTATAATATTATATATTATTATAGTAATATTAATATGAATGATAGTAATAACAATAATAATAATAATAATAACTAGATTTGTAATACTTGTTTGAAACAAGTATACGTGGGCTGATCCAACAAAAAATCGAGACAAAATAAAGGGCACATTTGAGATATCTTATTGTCTCAGTTACAACATACTCGAAGTTCAGCGTAAACAAAGCTAAAACGACGTAGATATTGCTCGCAAAAGACGGGAATTTAGAATCGAGTTTTGAGAAAAAGTCATGTCCCATAGAGAATACGCACAAAATGTGAAAAATTGACATGCCTCCTTTAATCGCAAAAAAACGCCATGATGCCTTTGTCGAAATGAAAAATGTTAATTGCATTTGTAGAAAATTGTCTCAGCTAGAATATGTCAAAATTTGGAAGAAAATCGATCAATATTTACAGAGATACAATCAACTTTCCATAAATATGCTGACGTCATAATATGCAAATTAAATTTTTGAGTTCGGAGGCCATTATGATGACGTCATGAGTTAATTGAGGGTCAAATGAAACATGAAATCATATCTCCAATTTATTTTCTATCAAAATATGAAAACAAAATTGGGGTCACCTTGCAGCCTAAAGAGCTACAATGGATTTTGTATAGGCATGTTTTTGCCCATATATGCTATGTATAACAAGAGCTGGCGCGCACGGAAATTTTTGTTAAACAGTCGATCATTCCGTTATTAATGGTCAGAAAAAGGTGAACAAGGTATCACAATGCTTGGAAAAATGTGCCAAATATGATGACAGAAAAAAAAAAGATGATTCTATGTTGTGTAATTGTTTTACGCGCGAAAACGCGCGCGCACGCACGTGTGCGCGATTTTTTTATAAAATGCTTAAAATGGCCTCAAACGTACGCAAAATTATTTTGAGACTATTTTGAGCATTTTAAAATTTTGCGCGCTCACTGACGCGCGGACGTACGCGCACGCGCGCTTTTTTTGACCTAAAATTGACCGGACGGATATTGACCTTGATCATGATAAATATGAATGAGAAATACCTTTTGGTTATAAAGATATGATCATGTGGAATTGCTCATTGACGGTCTTCGTCTCGAGCGCAAAGATAGAACACGGATGGGTGGTGGCGTGGCCATATACGTTTCTGATAAAATTACTTATTTTAGAAGACATGAATTTGAAGATCCCTCAATTGAAATGATATACTTACAAGTTCACCTACCTTATCAAAAAAGTTTTTGTTATAGTTTGTATTTATAGACCACCCTCTTGCGATGTTTCATTTTATGATAGATTGGAAAACATATTAGAGAGATTAAATTGTTCACTAACCGCTATCAATGAATTACTTATTTTAGGTGACTTAAATTGCGATTATCTCAATTTCCACAATTCAAGTACCTCTTGTAAACTTGACTTTATCATGAAGTCTTTCAATTTGACTCAAATTATCACATCGCCTACTCGTGTGACGAACAGATCTGAAACATTGATTGATACTGTGTTTACGTCAAGAGTTGAAAATATTGCCGAGCATGGATGTGTTCACACTTCACTTAGTGATCATTACTTGGTTTACGCAATACGTAAATTACATCCAAAGTACAAATCAAATTGTGATCATAAAATAATCCAGTTTAGATCATTCAAACACTTTGATAATAAAGAGTTCAAATTATTATTATCCAAAGCCCATTTGAACCGATCGAATGTTGCTGACGAACCGAATATAAATGTCAATACATATTTGTATGAATGGAAACGGTTGTTTATGGACATTGTTAATGCTATTGCCCCGAAAAAACAGTTAAGGGTTCGAATTGAATCTGTTTCCTGGATAAATGCTGATCTCCGTGCATTAATGGCCAAGCGTGATAAAGTTCACAAAAGATTTTTATGTTTCAGACGGAATGCCAATCGTGACAATTTCCAAACAAGGGATGAATGTGATAAACTTTGGTCTGAGTACAAATCCTCGAGAAATAAAGTAAATGATTCTCTTAAACGAAGTAAAATCGAGTATTTCAAATCAGAAATAAGAAATAATCAAGGGGATCCTAAAGGTATGTGGAAATGTCTGCGTTCACTTATGCCTAAAATGAAGAGGGAATTACCAAGAACTCTTTATTTGAATACTCAATCTTATGATACTGATATCAGTATCGCTGATGCATATAATGACTACCTAATTCAAATTAATATCAATGACTTTGAATGTAATAGTGACTCTCTTAGTGATACCGATCTTCCTCCCACTGTTCAGACCAATAATGAAGGTCTTGGTAGTTCTGCTAATTTATTTGTATTCGATGAGGTTGACTCTGATTCTATTAAGAAAATCATAGCAAATTTGGATACCTCTAAGTCAACTGGTGTTGATGAAATCAATGTAAAACTAATAAAAAATGCTGGTGACGCGATAATTCCTAGCATCACCCAACTAATAAATTTGTCATTATCGTCTGGCACATACCCGGATGAATGAAAACACGCGAAAGTACTTCCAATCAGTGGAACTTCGATCAGTGAATTGGAAAATAAATTGCAAAACGAAATGAATGCAATAGGTACATGGATAAGCAACAACAGGTTGCATTTAAATACAGGTAAAACAAAGTTTATGATTTTAGGGAGTAAACAAAAACTTAGTACCTGTAGTAATGATAGCATCCGCATCACTTACGATGGGGTTGAAATCAATCAATGTGCAAGTTATAAATGTCTCGGGATAATAATAGATAAACATTTATTATGGCATGAACAAGTTGATTCTGTATGTAAAAAAATATTTGCCGGTCTTGCGATGTTAAAAAGAATTCGACCTTTTGTAGAAAATGATACTCTAAAATTATTATATACATGCCTCATTCAATCACAGATGGATTACTGCTGTGAGATATGGGGAGATCGTTTTAATATACATGTAGATCGAATTACTAAACTACAAAAGAGGGCAGCCCGTCTGATCCTTCGGTGTAATATTTATAGCCCATCTAAGGAAATGTTCTCAAGTCTGAACTGGATACCTTTCAGATATCGAATAACTTATTTCCGTTATATATTTGTTTATAAATGCTGTCAAGGCCTCTCTCCTGATTACTACTCAAATTATTTCCAAGAGTTAAGTAGAAAACATGATAAAAATACGAGGCAAGCCGCCAGACACGATCTTGTCGTTCCCAAATGCCGCACTGAGTACTGCAAACACTCTTTATATTACCTATGTCCAAATTTGTGGAATAATTTGCCGGTAATTATACGGGAGTTGCCCTCTTTGGCATCTTTCAAATTTAATCTTAAACAATATCTCAAGTCATTGGACGTATAAGGGATTCTATGGCACCTAGTTACTCAACAATAGTCTGTTTCATATTTGTTTAAATATCTTTATTTTCTGTTACGCGGTATTGTACTTTAAATATTTGATTATTCTATATTGCAAACACTCACCTTGATATATTTCAATGTTTTTACATTCTCTTTTTAAACTATTTACTTGGCATTATTGTGTATGTATTTTGAATGATTTTATTTGAACATATTGTGTTGCATTCCTGTATATATGTTTTTAGGGGCCCCATGGGAGACCAACTGATGTTGAATGGGCTACCCCGTACGAATAAATAAATTAAAAAAAAAAAAAAAAAAAAATGTGTTGATTTTCCGAAAATTTTACAAAATGGCGCCTAGATGACGTCATCAGTGAAGGTCAATGTTAAAAACGTTATTGTACATATGCCTATACATATGTGTGCCAAATTTCAAGGCATTTGATTGAGCCATTTTCAAGTAATCGTGCTTACAAAAAAGTGGTTCGAAATAGGAAAAATAAATAAATAAATAAATAAAGGCAATTCTAACGAAATTATGAGGTGGTCTGTACGTTATACGGCCCACCTGATTATTATTTTCATTAATATTGAAATAACGATGATAATAACAATTATAATAGAAGTAGTAGTTGTGGTAGTAGTAGAAGTAGTAGCAGGGGCGTACGCAGGATTTTTTCAAGGGGGGGGGGTTTTTAAATATTTTACTCCCGAAAATTTGAAAATCGCGCCGACCGAAAAGTCGCTCAGTGGGGGGGGGGGGGGGGGGGTTAAGCGGACACATTTTTTTTTTTTTTTTTTTTGAGTCCAAAAAAAAATCGCAACGACTCAGTCAGCCGAAAAGTCGCTCAGTGGGGGGGGGGGGGGGGGGGGGGTAAGCGGACACATTTTTTTTGTTTGGGGGGGGGGGGGGTAAGCGGACACTTTTTTTTGTTTTTTTGTCTAGAAATTTCAAAATTTGACATTTTTTTCGTTGGGGGGGGGGGGTAAGGTCACCTTTTTTACGTTAGCCGTGGGTATAATTTTTTTTTTTTTTTTTTTTTTTTTTTTTTAATAACTAAAAAAAAAAAAAAAAAAAAAAAAACCAAAGGGGGGGGAGGTTTGAACCCCCAACCCCCCCCTGTGTACGCCCCTGAGTAGTAGTAATAGTAGTAGTAGAAGTAGTGTTGTTAGTTTCATCTTTCCATCATTATTATTACTATCATCATTTTTGTTTCATTATTGTCATTATTATAATGATTAATGTTATTATTATTATCAATATTGTTATTATTATCATCATCATTATCATTAACAAAAATTATCATTACTTATTATCATTACTATAATTATCATTACTGTAATTATCATTACAATTTTATTTTTCGTGTAAGAAAAAAATACTGATTGAGCCTCGGATATCAATCATGAACTAAATTTGAAATAACATCTTTATTCAAA
>JAVYIG010017643.1:0-25057 GCA_035222895.1 Strongylocentrotus droebachiensis | reverse complement strand
GATCCATGCAGGGGCTCGCTAGACCTATTTCAGTGGGGAGGGGGGGGGGGGGTGTGGAGGCCAACGATAACCGACAAAATTAAATGTCTCAATATCTAAAAATGTAACCCTATAAACCCCGGGGACGAAGCCTAAATTGTTTTTCCTATGAACTATCTATAGTACTTGCGTATGCGCAAATGGTCATTTTCCTCGCCGACATAACTATACGAATTATTTCGTCAACTTAGTCAGGATCACAGCTATATATTTTAATGCAGACAAGTAACTAGGATCTTATTTTAGGGGGGGGGGGGCCTCCCGCGCGAAGCGCGAAAGCATAGACGTTTCATTAAATTATTAGGAAAAGAAGACGAATTGTTGTACAGTTCTCGACTCTTATTCCTTGTCTGAATTTCAGTTTCCCCATTTTTGACGTTTCATTAAATTATTAGAAAAAAAAAAGACGATTCGTTATACCGTTTTCGACTCTTAAGAAGCCCTAATTGTCTGAATTTAGTTTCCCCCTCTCGCGCGAAGCGCGGAAGCTTCCACGTTTCTTTAAATATTAGAGAAAGGAAGACGATTCTTGGTATCGTTCTCGACTCTTAATCCTTGTCTGAATTCAGTTTTCCCACTCCGCGCGAAGCGCAGAAGCTTTGATGTTTCATATAATTATAAACAGAAAGAAGACGACTCGTTGTACCGTTCGCGACTCTTAACCCTAATTGACTGAATTTAGTTTTTCCCCTCCCGCGCGAAGGGCAGAAGCGTAGACGCTTCATTAAATTATTAGAAAAAGAAGACGATTCGCTGTACTATTTTCGGCCTTAATAAGCCCTAATATTGTCAGTTTCCCCCTCTCGCGCGAAGCGTGGAAGCTTTGACGTTTCCTTAATTTTTTAGAGAAAGCAGACGATTCGTTCAACTGTTCTCGGACTCTTAAACCTTGCCTGAATTCAGTTCTCCCCCCCCCCCTCCGCGCGAAGCGCGGAAGCGTAGACGTTACATTAAATTATTAGAGAAAGCAGACGATTCGTTTTGCAGTTCTCGACTCTTAATCCTTGTCTGAATTTAGTTTTTCCCCTCCCGCGCGAAGCGCAGAAACGTAGCCGTTCATTAAATTATTAGAAAAAGAAGACGATTCGTTGTACCATTTTCGGCCTTAATAAGCCCTAATTGTCAGTTTCCCCCTCTCGCGCGAAGCGCGGCAGCTTTGATGTTTCCTTAATTTTTTAGAGAAAGCAGACGATTTGTTCTACAGTTCTCGGACTCTTAAACCTTGTCTGAATTCAGTTCTCTCCCCCTCCGCACGAAGCGCGAAAGTGTAGACGTTATATTAAATTATTAGAGAAAGCAGACGATTCGTTCTACAGTTCTCGACTCTTAATCCTTTTTTGAATTTAGTTTCCCCGAAAATTGTAAACCTCTGATTTCTTTAGCTGATATTATAAGAAAGTGAATCATTGAGAAAATACAACTATTGTAGTGTCGTAGTCACTCTCGAAGTCGTCACAGCGGATACAAAAGTCATAGTCCCGGCGTAGTCCGTAGGGGAACAAAAACTGGTCGGTCGCCCGGTATAATTATGCATCTCACCGACTTCAAACTTCTGCGTTAAGTACACGAGGATCGAGCGCGAATACCGACACAGCTAACCTGTCACAGCAACATATTTTTGCGTGTCTTTCTTGCTCCCTCGACGAGACGACTCCACCCAACAACCCCCTCTCTCCTTTTCTCCCACTCCTCCCTCTCTCAGGCTCTTACCTCCCCCTCTCCCCTTTTCTCTCCTCTATTTCATCCCCCGTTTCTTTTGTTTCCCTTTTGATCTTTTTCCCCCTTTTCTTCCTTTTCTTTCTTTTCTTTCTTTTCCTTTCTTTCCTCTCCTCCCTCTTTCTTTCCTCTCTTTTCCTTTTCTTTTTTTTCTTTCCCTTTCCCTCTCTTTTTTTCCCTCCTCCTTTTCTCTTTTTCCCCGACGGCAGGCGCGCGCCGACGGCAGCGCAATTTTACCGACAATATCCTGAAAGGTGGGGGCGTTGTCGCTCCCCACCCCCCCCCCCCTTTGGATACGCCCCTGGGTCCATGGTTACACTCACCCCAATCCCCCTCTTCCAATATGCATTCGGACCATCGATCATTATTATTACAAAATACGATTATTTATTTCATATTATTGTTTTTATTATTATTATTATTATTGTTACCATTATTATTATGATTAGAACCTATTATCATTATCATCATTATTATTATTATTATTATTATCATTATCATTATTATTGTTACTACTATTATTATTATCATTATCATTATTAATATTATCATCTAAATAACCATTAAATAGATGATGTATTTCTTGGGGGGAACCGGAAGCAACCATTAAAAAATATATATATTTGTCTTATTAGAGACACCGTACGATCAGAAATAGCGTACCTTGTTGCCCAGTGATGAAGAAAATCCATTTTGCTACACAGTTTGTAAGTTAAATTAACGTTATCAGTTATTTCTGAGGCCTGCTTGTATAAATTATCGACTGTGAATTACGTGAACAATTAAAGAGCTTGACCGACAATAAAAGTATGCTTTGAACGTGAAAATACTATGGCTGTGACTGCTGAACAACTATAATTGACAGTTGAGTGTTGTTACACTGCACGAATACGCGAATGGCAGCTCATCGCTCACACATCACTACCACTACTACGTCGATCGGAGGCCGCGGCCGAGGAGCTAGCTAGAGCTACATGTAGGAGTAGGACCCGGGAGTAGGACTCTACCTTAGGAGGGAGACTCCGCCGAACTTGCACGTCCTTCGCTGCGCGCTGACCCGGCCAGAACAAGACTGCCTGTAAAGTCAAAACTCCACCTCCAGTCAAAACTCTTCTTCAGAGTATTTAGGAGGAAAAGAATCCAAGAAAATCTTATCTCTAGATAGCTAGATTCGGCATCAAGTACTGTCGCTAAATATAACTCAGTAATTTCAAGAGAAAGAGAAGTTATTTTGAGATTACGATGAACAGCTAAGTTACATGTATGTCTATGATGAGTATGACTGAGTCAGATGGTCGGACTCGGTCCCTATGAAGTATGATGCTTTGCCTTTAGCACTTGACTCTGTTGAATTTAAATGTTCAATGAATAACAAACAGCTTAATGTTAGATCCTGTTACTTGGTGCTACAGTCTCAGTTTTACTTTTGGATGATATTTAGTTGACTGCATTTTGGTGGGCTAATAATATTGCTTGAAGCTAATGTTAGCCATTGAGCCATTTAGTTCAATTAAGGAATGCTGGATAAACCACTAACGTCCTAACATTTGACAAATTACAACAAGATCTAGTCTACAGCATTTACATCTTGCCAGAGTCTGAACTTCTGCAGTGCATTCAAACAATGGCTGACGAACTTGAATATCATGTTACTTTCCCTACTAAGTTTTCAACCTGTACAAGGGCTCGGAGACGAAGTGCAGGAGCTGAAGCTGCAGCCGCTACAGGAGATGTGGAATCGATTGAAAGAAGTAGTCCAGACAAAGAACCAGTCATCTTTCTCCTAGGATGGTGCGGTGCCGATGATAAAGACCTTGCCAAATACAGCGCAATTTACCAGTCAGAGGGCTTTGTCACCATCCGTTACGTTCTTCCTGGGGAATACTTGTTTGAGGGAAAGCTTGGAGGAGTGAATTTCATTGCTGTGAAAGTCCTGGAAGCGTTCTTCGATTTGGGCCTGGAGGAAAATCCAATCTTCTTCCACTTGTTCAGCAATGGTGGGGGGTACATCTACCGCGCAATTACAGAGCTGCTGAATGGGCGTGATCCCGGAGTGTTTGCAGCTTTGAAGATCTCTGGCGTGATCTGGGACAGGCGCTCCCTGCCGGCCCACCTTCTGGTCAGAAATGCAGGCCTATTGTCTATTCTCGTCTGACAGGCAGTCTCAGCCCTGGTATATGTCCTACCTCAAGATGGCACCGTCTTGGCTGTGGCTCATGTTCAAGCATATTGTCTTTCCAAACTTCTGGGAAGCCACCAGCCTCATGAATTCCTACATACCAGCCATCGCAAACGACAAGATGCCCTGCCCACACCTCTTCATCTACTCTAAAGCGGATTGCATCACATGGTACAAGGACATTCAGGGACATCGTCGCGAAGCGGAGGAAGCAAGGATGTGACATCACTGAGGCATTTTGGGAGGACACTGATCATTTAGAGCATCTTGCTAAACACCATGATGAATATGTGGATGCGTGTTTGGATCTTGTTTTAAGGGGTATCGATTGTTTTGAAAGTGATGTCTAAAATTTGGGGTTTTAATGGCTTTGTTTTCCCTTTGTGTGCTCTTACATTTTTGCTTACATGTTGTACCTCAATCTATACCAGTACATACAGTATTGCTTGAAATAAAGTAGACACATTACCACCAAGTCACACCAAGGAAAGCATGCAGCCACGCTTGACACAGTGTGAGACTGTCAACTTTATTCCAAGCAATACTGTACTTTAGTTTCTATTATGAATATGTACAGCTGTACAACAGTATTCTTTATTTTCGCCCAATTAAAATACATCTCTTAAATATTTTTAACATTTTGGAATTGTGATTTAAACTAAAAGGTACTAGAGACTATTCAGTATTGTAAAATGTTCAGAATGAATGTACATGTATGTACATGTACATGGTAGATACTACAATAATTTCATTATTATCTATAAAAGGCTTCCAAGTGGTACAATAAATCAGTGTATTCAATATCTTTAGCGCAGTACTCGCCCACCCGGATGACTGACCAATATTGTTTTCGTATTGCTCAGTCATCTGGGAACTTAACTATTGATATAATCACACACACAAAAAAATCCATATTTACTGAGGTAAGTCAAATTTTGTTATTTTGTTAGTCAGCCTGATATAGATAATAGTGAAAATATTATATGGCTTTGTTTTCGTGTGATACAAAATTATATTGCTCTCGCTATGACAATATTGGACTTGTCTCCGACTCGTTCAATATTGTCATAGCTCGAGCAATATATTCTTGTATCACACTCGAAGCCTTCCAATATTATATAAATATTTGGGATTCTTTTAGCTGATTGGTTGGGTATTAAAAGGTACATCACAGTTTCTTATTTTAACTTTAAAACTGAATAAAGAGCTAATTTCTTTTATTGCTTCTAACTTTTTTCAAATGAGAAAAACATGATTCAGAAAGTACATTTACACTATACATGTTTATATTTTTTAAAACATTATTTCATTGGCAGTTTTGATAGATTATAGTTGCAGCTTTAAGGATATTGATGCTTGTTTTTCCCTTTGATTATGTCCTATTGGAATGAGAGTATTCAATCCTCAAAGGTTAAAGTTCAAACGGTTACTGGTAATGCAAATAGAAGGCGGATGCAGTGTGTGCACCTTTTGTTCTTTCTGCATGATAGATTCTGAATATATTAGGGATTGGAATAAAAGATTTTGAGTCGAATCACAGCATGTGGACAATCGTCCTTATTCAGTGAATAGGATACAAACATCAATTGTAATTTCTTGCGAATAGCAGGGGACCTGTATTCAAGTACATGTACCAACCACCCACATTAAATTGTTTTATACATGTAAATCAGTAGTTCCATGTCATAATATTCATAATATGATTTTTCAAATGTTACTACTGTAAAGAGAGGTTGCAAGTTTAAATACTCTCTCAATTATCTTAAAGGTGACTTGTGGGTAGACTACTTGGCGCACTCCTACCGTATGGCCGTATTTTAAAGTTTAGATGTACCTAGAAAGTACACTTTAAAGTTTAAACACTTAATTTGTATCTAGTCCCAGTCAAAAATGTG
Organism: Strongylocentrotus droebachiensis; assembly: GCA_035222895.1. Classification (NCBI taxonomy): domain Eukaryota; kingdom Metazoa; phylum Echinodermata; class Echinoidea; order Camarodonta; family Strongylocentrotidae; genus Strongylocentrotus; species Strongylocentrotus droebachiensis. The sequence goes on along the minus strand of JAVYIG010017643.1, from coordinate 19,228 downwards.
TTAACTTTACAACGGTGGAAACTCAATAATAAAAGAGACATTGGGACCACCAAAAATTAGCTTGTTCTATCAGGTTTCTTGTAATATCAGCCTTATCAGGGCTCTTTATAACAAATAATGTGTTGTTGTTGTAAATATCTTTGCTGGAAAATACATACACTCCAGCATTATTAGCAGTTAATAACATGTTCCGTGTTTGCATAGTAAGAGATATGTACAAAAAGTATTACTGTAAAGTATACCTTGTATTTGACACTATATGTTGCTTTTTAATTTAACATACACATGTACCGCTTATTATGCCTTTAGGTATTTTTCTATGAAATGTTATATGGCTGCTACTATGCTCATTCCTAGGGTTCTCCATCTGTAATGCCTACTGATATTAGTTAAATAGAGTATATTCTTGAAAAACCTGGACAAATGAAAAGAATATCATTCCTTTTGAAATCTTGCCATTTTCTACTATTACTAATTTTTGAAAATGCCCGTGACCAATAATTTTTTTATTTTTTTTACTCAGGTACAGGGTTATAGGTTTAGATGATAAGAGATGGTACTAGTTTATACTCTAGTAGATTTGTGCATACAATACGTTTCAATTTACCAGCCCAAATTACAGGTTTACCTTTTCAATTATTACAGAATGGCAGAATGTTTGCTTTAATGACTCGATCTGCCAAATGTAATTTCTCATAAACTTTACAAAGATCTGACGCATTTAAAACAAAAATTGTTTACCGATTCTTTTACATTCCTTTTAAGAATGCTATACATGTAATAACAGGCACAAGCCTGAATTATAAATCTTCTTAGCCAGACATTACAGAATGGCATTTCTGGGGTAAAATATGTGTCAAGGCTCATTTGTTTTGGTTGTAAAAAGTATAATGTTGGCCCATGCATGCCTTGTCTGCTAAGAATTTGAGCAGTTTGCGTATTGGAAGTCCAATCAACTGTATAATATGTACGTGAACAATAAACCCATATTGTCTGTAGATGTAATTTCACCTTGATCTCAATATTAGCTGAATTTGTTCAGCTGTATCATCAAGCTACATAACAAGTTATTATGAAAAGTATGATATTTGCTTTCAAAATCTGGCTATTCTACAAGTGTGTGTTATGTTCCAGAGGAAAAATATTCATGAGAATTGCATTTGTAAGTACCTCTTTCAGCTCGAGTACTTTGTGTTCTTTGCTCGAGTGTATTTTGAGGTTATTTGAATTTGCACCAACGCTGTATAAATTTTAAAATGTAAATAGCCAAGTGTGAAACTGAAATAAAATTGGAAGCATTTCACATCCAGTATTTGTTTACCTTTTGTATTGGTTTAACGATGTAGATTTATAGCTTACATTGTATAATGAATGAATGATTGAATGAATAAATAAATGGATGGATGGATGGATGGATGAATGAATGAATGAATGAATAAATGAATGAATGAATGAATGAATCAATAAACGAAACAATGAATGAATGAATGAATGAAAGAATGAATACAAGAATAAATGAATGAACGAATGCACGAACGAATGAATGAATTAATCATTGAATGAATTTGAGAAGAAAAAAAACATGAGTCTGGAACCGTATCCGGACACCTACCCGGACACCTACCCCCTAAACAACCACCCAAGATAAATACCCCTAGGATAACCACCCTCTCGGACGACTACCCCCTTGGAAAACTACCCCCAGACAACTACCCCCCCTCCCAGACAACTACCCCCTAGGACAACAACCCTCTAGGACAAGTACCCCCAGACAACTACCCCCCTGGGGCAACCGCCCTCTAGGACATCTATCTCCTTGACATCTACCACCTATGGTAAGTACCACTACCACCCAACTACCCCCGGACAACTCTGCCCCCACACAATTACCCCCTAGGATAACCATCCTCCAGGACAAGTACCCCCCCCCCCCCCTGGATCCGCTACTGTCCAGGGGGTAGGTGTCCTAGAACCGTCTGGAGCTATCAAGACTTTCTCCTGTCGTAACGACAGTTGAGGGGTTAGTGTTGAGTAAGAATCTTGGCTAGAAGAAGAGAGAGAGAGAGAGAGAGATGAAGATTCTGGAGCAGAAACAAATTTGAAGATATGATATAAAATATTTTAGGATCGAGAAAGGAATGAAGAAAGAAGAAAGATGAGAGGTTTTAAAGAGAAACATTTACAAGAAGCACAATTTGGATGTGAGTAGTCCCACGTTGGTGTAGTCAGAGAAAGGGTAGGGGGCGCTTCTGAATGTTATCATTTATAATTATGTGTTGAACATCTCTCTCTCTTTATTTTCTTGAGCTTTTCAATGAAACAAGTCCTTTTTATTTGCCATCCCATTGAATTTTGAACTGCAACCACTGAGAATTTTACCTGAGCCAATATTTTGGGCAATCGATCTATTCATAATTCATGTTTGGGCTCCCCCCCCCCCCCCGGCCCCCGATGAAATTGTGCCCTTACGCCTAGGCTCTTCAATGAGCTGACACCAAGAAACAAATCTGTTCGCAACCAGTTTTCATTAAAAATAAAATATTTTATTCTATTACATGAAATTATCAAGATTGCATTTAAAACTGCCGCATTAACTATTGTATACTTAATTATTATATCCCCTTGTAAATTTGATGATTTTTTCCCTTCTTCTACTCCAAACTCAAGAATGAAAGGTGTACTGGCTGAATTGGTGCCTTTGTTGAAAACTTTTGGTTATAAGCTTTGCTATGTCACATTCTCAAGAAACATAGGGATTCCCTATCATTATTATCATTACGAAAATCATCATAAATATTGCACAATAAATTAGAATACAATCAACATATTACATCAACTGAGGGACTTGTTCTGTTTACAATATCGTGTCGTTTCTTAAAACAGCCGATTCTCTAGTGCATGGAGAGTGTAGGGAATGACATGAACAAGTATACAAAATTGATTGTATCTGTAGTTTCAAACGGGACATCGCGTTGTGCGTTACTCTTACACAACATATTAATTATGAAAGATGACAAAAATCAATACAGGCTCAAACTATGTACTTGATATGACTAAAAGAGAATTGAGATAATCAGAAACAAACAATCAAAAGTATAAAGAACATGAATTTTGGGTGGATTCAAAAGAAGCAGATTGAAAAACGACAGAGTTGGCTCGAGGGTCGTTCGGTCCCTTTTTGGTTGACGGGAAGGGGAATGAAGTCGCAGTTGGCCTATCGAACCTTGCGAGTATACCGGGTCACTTTTTCAGTCGCAGTCCGCCTCGTGATGTATGAGCATGTCAAGGGCGTGGTCATGCATGGGCGTGGCCATTAGAAACCCGAAGGTATTCCACCCTTCCTGCTATCACTGTGAGCCCGTAGCAATCCGTCGTCCAGACGTTCGATCCCCTGGACCACAGCGGAGCGGCCGGAAACCCCAGGACGGTGGCCTTTCCTCACTAAACCTTCTACGATGTCCTGACAAGTTTAACGATGGAAAACGTTTTTTCGATTGTTATTCTTATTTTGTTAATAACAGCTTTTTGTAGTTCATATTGATTTTGTGTTGTTTTTTTTCTTCAAACGATCCCCATAGTACTTTAAATTTTGTATAATAATCATATTCTGTTTCGATTTATTTTTTAGTTTGTTCGAGAACTTTGTTACCAATGTAATATGTTATAAGAAAATCCTTGAAATGCTTTTAATTTTCACTTAGGCCCATGCACGTTGGCATCTACTTGGCAGGTAAAATAACTCAAGTTGTAACTCTCATTTTGTTTAGCATTCTTTTAAGGGGGAGGGTTTCACAGCATCTTAGAACAAAAATACAAGAAGTTTGCTATCACAAGGTTTGGGATAGCCCGGGAGAGCGGACAAAAAGCTTGCCTTTGAAACGTTAATGTTGATAGAAACCTAAACTACATGTTAATTTGCTACTAATCAACTTATTGAATATATGACAAGCAAGTTTTGGTGGAAGTGGGTGTGTGTGTGGGGAGGGAGGGGGGGGGGGGGGCTTTCCAAAACACGATTTTAGACTCACCTGAGGGAACCCATCCTCGTAGAACGGATCCTCGGGTATTAACTGGTGATATATCCGTTTCCGTTCTATAGCATCTCGGATACTTGAACCGAACCACAAGTTTTCAATGCTGACCTGAACATGATAAAAAAAAAAAAATGCAATACAAAACAAAACATATTTCCTATTTCTACCTGTGCCGGTATTAGTCCTTCTTCTTCTTCGTCTTCATCTTCTTCTTCTTCTTCTTCTTCTTTTCCTTCTTCTTCTTCTTCGTCTTTGTTTAAGAGAAACAGAGATAGAGAGAGAGAGAGAGAGAGAGAGAGAGAGAGAGAGAGAGAGAGGGAGAGAGGGGGGGGGGGGGTCTTACAACCTATCACCTCGAGCTCCTTATCATGTAAAAACTTCACTAAACTGCAAAAGTGATTTTAATCAAAACACGTACTAAGCTTGCAGACAAGGTAATTCTAGTTCCACCCGATGCGCCTGTCACCAGTCTGACGTCACCTTCCCTGTCGACAACGATGACGGGCGTCATCGACGACATCGGACGTTTTCCGGGCTCGATGAAATTCGACGGCGAGGGAGGAACGCCGTAGAAGTTGTTGACTCCTGGCTTGGAGAAGTCGTCCATCTCGTTGTTGTAAATAATCCCTGTCTTTTCCCCGCGGACTTTCGACCCAAAGCTATAATAAAGATGAAGGGGAGAAAGAGAAAGAGGGGAGGGGAAAAAAGATGAGGAATAAGATAGGGGTGAGATCGGAAGAAGATGGTTTCAAAGAGGCATATTTCTATAGTTCTATATTCTAAACGACTGTTTTTGTCCTCTCCCCCTTTCATCTTGTTTTTGTTTGTTTTGTATTGCTTTTGTTTGTTTTTGCATTGTTTTGTTAACAACTAAACGTTTTGTTTCACTTTTCTCAAGTAGTTCAAACAAATAAACATTTTATAAAGGTTGAGGGCAGTATACTGCACTACTAGAATCGACATGTTGAGGTCTTTCTCTTACATTCCTGTGCGAAGTAACCATGACGACAACAACTATACAAACTAAATATACATTGAATTTAAAAAATTAAGATTAAAAACAAAACAAAGTAAAACAAGTAAAGAGAACCCAAAGGAGGAAACCTACGAAATTTATAGAAATTTATAGAAACAATTTGAAGTTATATATGTTTATCTGTATTTTCTTTTGTCATAAACATCAAGTAAAGTTTATACAAAATATAAAAGTTTATCCTGATGATTGATTTGTTATATTTATTACTTTATTTCATATCATCAATACTAAATGTTATGAAAGTAGAAGAGAGAAAGAGAGAAGTGTCAATTCTTACAAAGTATTGATGGTACTCGTAATCGCAGCTGCATTGCCGTACTGGTCGACGATCGAGATATGAGACGTACCGCTGTCTTCAACGAGTTGGAACTCGGGTTCGTAATACGTGTAGTTATGTGTCCGGTCATCGTCAATTCTCGCGCGCAGAGCATCGGCGTAGGATTGTGCGGTCATGTTTGCCACCAGCTAATGTTGGTTAAAGAAGGAAATTGATATCATTTTTTTGTTAACTTGTTTGTTAACTTGTTAAACTAACAAGTCATATTTGCAGAGATTCCTTTCAATATTTATAATCATAAACGGCGGGTATCACCGGAATCCATAAAATTCTTCTTCTTCTTTACGTATGCTTTTTTTTTAAAGTTGTTTTTTAAACAATTTTTTTGCATTTCGACCATTATTGATATTCAAATCGAGTTCAATTCAAATGTTTTAATAAATTGAAAGATGAAATAAAGATACATGCATGCATATAGACAGATATAGATAAATAGATTATGTACTTCGGCCCTCCCCCCCCCCCCCACCCCCTCTCTCTCTCTCTCTCCCTCACTCTCTCTCTCTTTCTCTTCATCTCTCTCCCTCTCTCTCTCTCTATCTCTCCCTCTCTTGCCTAAACCCTCCCCATCTATACCTTAAATACTTACATCTGTCAAATTAACAAAACTCGAATCTCCTAAAGCACTCCTCTTGCCATAACCGAATTTGAAAGCTTCAATAATTCGATGATACGTCAGAACCTCTCCTGATAGCATTGTCCTAGAATTAAATCCGTATCCTGGAGAATTTTAAAGCAAACAATACAATTATAGTGATTAAAGAAATACACAGTCGGAAGGCCTTATTAAGAAGTGCTTGTTTATATTATAGTCATGATTGTGTAAAAGTAAATTAACACGATTTCAAATACTTCTGAAAAATCGACCTAACGCAATTTCGATAGCTTCCGTAGGGCACCTTTTGAAATGTGTGAACATGACAATTACGTTTTTCATGATCCAAACATAATTATTGTTCTATATAGGCAGGACACAGGTCTTATAATTATCCTATAGTTAGTTTTTCGAAAGTCTTTGCGATCGTGTTAAATTATGCTTCTTCAACCCCATATTTGGATTAAAGAGGCCGAAACGCCTCGTCACATAAAAAAGGGAGAAAAGAGAAGGGGGAGCAGACGTTAATGTTTTGTTTTAAATTTCCATCCCTTGTGCATTCTGTGGCGTGATCGCTAAACACATTCCATTCTCATCCAGAATGTTTTATTTTAATCATGTCATTAATTATGTCGTTAATTATTTTATGTCATTATCATAGTTGCAGTAATCAAGTGGTTGAAGCACTTGGCTGAAGATGCAGTGCAGGGGACATGGGTTCGGGCCCCGGCGGGGCACCGGTGTCCTTCGGCAAGACATTTTGCCACTCTCCACCCATGTTAATGTCCTGAGCACCGGTAGGAAGGGACTCCTTGATGTTGTGAGCACTAAAATAATAGGGACTTTTAGAAATGCACGTCAAGAGCTTTGACTGCAACGTGTGACGTCATTTTAAGGCACTGCGCCTGCGTCACGTGGTCTCAGTCGGCGATCGAGAATGCGTCAACCTTGATTTTCCTAAATCTAGTACATGCAATACATACATATATATTGACATTTATAAAGCGCCTTTACATGCTGAAATGTGTAGAACAGGTGTCACATGCACCTGTTCTACACATATTTACATATTAGCAGTGAAGGGATGTTCTTTTGTTGAGGGTAGAATGAGGAATGTCCTCTTTCTTTGTCCGTGATGTTTATTGTGTTACTTCCTGCATGCATATCGTCAAGTGCAATCTAAAAGATTTCTAATTGTAGCCAACATGGGCAGTTAAGTACGTTGACACGCATGATCAGTCGGCGTTCGTCGTGTTCTCGTTCACTCATTCTAAAAGTCCCTATTGGTAGCCCAGCTAGAACCCTGTAATAGTACAATAGAAAATAAACAAAGGTTGTTCTTGACAACCTGAAGCTTCACCCTTAGCTTGCCTGACATAGCAACAACTAATGTATGCAGACTGGATTACATTCATTAATAACAGGTTAATGGAATAACTCGTCACTAGGTCCCCAGGAAGGAAAAATCCATACATTTGAATATGTTAGTAAACGAGTCTAATTATGAGCGCCTTGTACACATTGCATGGTGAATTTATGCGCCATTTTGATTTACCCCATAATTATTAATGTTGTTGTTATTATTATTATTATTATTATTACACAAGTCATGTACCTTCGAGTATATTCATGATGAGTGCGTATACTGGACCGCTACACGGAGGAGGACCAGTGAATGCTCGCAAGTCATTGATATCCACCGTCAAGGGCTCTCTTCTCTCTACTTGGTAGCTCGCGAGATCCTCCACCGTGATCAAGCCGCCTGACACAAAACAAAACAAAAAGACAATAAACAAAACAAAAAGACAAAAAACAAACAAACAGACAAACATTATTAAACCACATATTTGTTATTAATTCCTGAATCCAATGATGCTTATATAGTTTTCGAGATGATAATAAAGTTTGTTGTCATTCTGAAATGGAATTTGGATGAATTCTTTTTTTACTCTAATGTAAATGTCTTTTGTTGTTATTGTTGTCGTTGTTGTTTTGTTTTGTTTTGTATGTTTAATTTTTATATCACCAGTTAAAGTTCAATAGATCAAAAGAGATATCCCTAAAACAATTTTTCGAGTTTCTTATCTTTCTCTTCCCCTTCCAAGCTATAGTTCATTAAAAAAATGTCCACTAGAGTGACTGGACTATACGGTGACACGACATTTGCTCCTGCGACAATTGCTCCGGGCTTTATTTCGTCTAAGATGTAGGGTTAGGGTTAGGGTTTCAATATACCACTCCTGACGACTATACGCCATGGTATCTGCCCCCTCTCGCCCCCTCTCACTCACTTTCTCTCTCTCTCTCTCTCTCTCTCTCTCTCTCTCTATCTATCTATATATGGGTATATATAATATATATCACATACACACATACACACAAACACAAACACACACACTTTCGCTGTTTGTCTATATCAGTCCGTCTGTATGTCTGTCTGTATAACTTTGTTTCCCTCCCCCCCAAAAAAAACAACTCTCTCTCTCTCCCTCTCTCCCACTCTCTCTCTCTCTCTTTAATTTGTCTTCCCCTTCTCTTTCGCGCTTTCTCCCTCTCTCTGTTTCTCTCTCCCTCTCTCTTGCTTTCTCTCTCCCATTTCGGTTGAAATTATGATGTAACATTCCGCCTTTTATGATACCTCTGTCTTGAATTTCTGAAGCTATATCTTGTGCGATTTCCCCTGTGTACAACGCCTCGGCCCCTCTGTCAGCGATCATACGGAGGGTCTTCGCCAGTTTGGGCCTGTACACCGTGTCACCCTTCCTCAAGATATTTCCGTTGTCATCCGTCAAGATTTCGCTGCAAGATAGAATTAATGAAGATAGGAAAGAAGGTACTTTTAATACTGATAATAATTACTAATAATGTGACACCTGCTCTTGTATCAAGCAAAATATTATGTAGAGGGTGATTTTGTTCTTCTCTTTTTTTTTGTGGGGGGGGGGGGGGTGGTGTATCTGTTTGGATTAATTCAATTTTTCTGTATTCTAAATAATTGTTTCATAAGTGTAGATTTTGTTCCTGGAATTTCGGGAGCTATTTTATTGTGGGGAGGGGGAGGGGGCTGATGCATTTCGCCCGAACATTTTTTTTATTTTTTAAATTTCCAGTGACAATCACAGAATTCACATATTTGGGCACCTTCTGCCTGAACACGAGACTATTTGAGGTGGTGTCCGAATATAGAGGCGTGATGGCTCATTGGTCGAGCAATGGTCTCGTAACCAGGAGGTCCCGGGTTCGAAACCAAGTCGATGCGCTAGTGCCCTTTTGGCGAGGCATTAATCCTCACTACGAGCCGCATATTTTGCTATTTTGGACCCCCCTAAGTGATTTTTTTCCTGGCATCTACTAACATATTCTAATACTGTGTGGGTCTGGACATTGTGATGGCGTTTTTCTATGCACATCACATTTTCATTTAGTAGCCCGGGGGGGGGGGGGGGGGGAGGTTAAACCCCCTACCCCCCCGTACATCCGCGGCATCCGCCCCTGCTGAGCTTTTAAAAAGGACGTCTAGCCCAGTAGTCCCCGCTCCCCCACCCCCACCTCGTATGCATATGAATGTTCTTGTGAAAATAATAGTGAGTGATCGTTATTGTGCCATAGAAGTCAATCACATTGCAGGAGCGCCGCTTTAACCTTTTTTTTTAATTTAGGAACATTTCTGGGGCCTGGGTTAAGCCAAGAGCGGTTTAAAGGGACACAACCGATCCGTGCCACCCCCTTTAAAATTCAATCTAGCTTACCCTGGGTGCAGTACCCCCCCCCCCCCTTCAAAATTTTTAGACCCAAATAGCAAATAACAACATCTAATAAATTTGATAATCTTCCTATTTTTCTCCTTTTTTCTCCTTTTTTTTTTTTTTTTTTTTTTTTTTTTTTTTTTTTTTTTTTTTGGGGGGGGGGCTTGCTTGTAATAATTTTCGAAGCTGTGCAACTCCCTTTTTTCTTACCAAAAAGCCTTAATGCCTTAGCTATTACGTTTTTAAAGCAACAAGATAAAACTGCATATTCTAACCTCAAGCTAGTATCGTTGAGAATCACATTTTGATATTGATGTATGGCCTCGTACAGGGGTTCTCCTATCTCGAAACCATTTATAGCTAGGTCGATTACAGGCTGGAGCAGTTCTTTCCATGGTCTCTTACCGAAGCTCTGGTGGGCCTCCCAGTACCCCTTGATCTCCCCCGGTACACCGATAGCAAGGGGTCCTAAGGGGAAAAAAAGACAAAACATGGCTGGTCGTTTGTACATTAATAGGTGGTCAGACACTAGGCGTAAAAAAGAAAGATGTTGTATTGCCCTTTAGGTGCCAAAACATGGGTCGGTCGGTCAGATTTTTTTTTTTTTTTTTTTTTTTTTTTTTTGGGGGGGGGGTCTCCCTCTTTGGGCTGATATTTCTCAGTTTTGGATGCTTTAATACATGTTTTTCTTTAAAAAACAGTAACAAAAGTGTAGGGGTTGAACATGCTTGGCAGAAAGCTTGGCTCTGAAAGAAATTTTAGGGGGTGCATGGGTCTCCAGGGACCGGGGGCTCCGATGGGCTACTGTTGGAAGCAAGGCCAGTGATTTTCTTCCCAATTGGAGGGGGCGGGGCATCACCCGGGGAACGCAACATTCGAGGGAATTATAGCGATTAAATGGGGAATATCAAAGTGTATCACTATCATGCGCAGTTGGTGATGCATTGTGGGACACGGATGTCGACACATCGGGGCATTGTAAGCAGCAGATGGCAATATACGTAATATATCAGTAGAATACACTGCTTTTAAATTATATATAATTATGCCTACCAAAGATAGAAGCGTCGTCCGACTTGTTCTCGAACATGTCGCGATGCGCAGCTGCTGGTGCCCTCTCGCGGGCATCAATGAAATAAGGCTTTTCTTGTTCTCTGTCGTAATAAAGGATGAAGTTTCCCCCTCCAATCCCGGTACTCTGCATGTTATACATCCCGACACACAGCAAAGCAGTGATGGCTGCATCGATGGCACTTCCCTTATTCAATAACACGTTCCTAGGTACGAAAAGAAAATGTTAAAATGATGGCATAATAAGAAAAGAAAGCATTATTGCTGATGGGGCATAATTATTATCAGTGACTTTTCTTTTATGAGAGATGTCACAAATTCTGCAACGAAATGTTTATACCGCAGCCAAGCAGGGAGAATTGAGAAGAGAACACATGAAAAATACAGTTACACTACACATTATAATTCATTTTGTGTGTTTCGGCGGTGTTATTATAGGAGCAAGGGGCGATTGCCTCCTAAAATTTGCCCCCAAAACCTCCAACAAGCAATAAGTATAATACTAATGATTATTAATGATAATAATGTTAATAATAATTATATTAATGATAATAATAACAATAATAATAACGATAACAACAAGACCAACAATACTAATAACTACTACTACTACTTTGAATTAGAAAAATGGTAATCATAGCATATCACTATCATCATCTTTATCATTGTGTATGATTATCGTTATTCTTCTTCGTCTTCTTTTTCTTCTCCTTTTTGTCTTCTTCTTCTTCTTTTTCTTAATAAATATTAATAATAAACTATCACTTATATAGCGCATTATCAATTAAAAATGCTATGTTCGCTTTACATACTGCTCTCCAAGATTACAATACAAACAAATAGGCTATGTCTATTCCACAGTTTTGGACCACATAAATCGAAGCCAGCTTCACCCTTCTTCGAATTAACTCTAGAAACTTGTAAAATTCTTCTTCTTCTTTTTAAATTTCATATGATGATGATGATGATTATTGTTATTATTAATAATACTGTCATTACTATCATTATTATCATTATTATCATTATTATTATTGTTATTATTATCACTATCATTATTATTATTATTATTATCATTATCATTATTGTTATTATTATTATTATTATAGGATTTCCCGGCCAAATTCGCGACTTTGTCATTCGAATTCATTTACTTTGCATTTAAGTTAGCGCAGATCAGCTTTGCCATGCCAATTATCATTCAATTTTCCCGATTTTGTATTTAATTTAGGATTTTGGTCGAAGGATTTCATAGATCTGTCATTCAATTTAGAAACTGCTCAACTAGCATTCAAATTAATCGTCACTTGTCGAGGCGTCATTTTTATCATTCAAATTAACACCTGTCATTCGTATTCGAATTATGTTTATTCAAGTTAGGAATGTTAGGGGGAAGAAATGCAACACACGTTAACAGCTTTAAAAAAATGCAATTAAATACATGATTTGCCATTGGGGTCTTTTCTGTTATTCAATTTATTAATTTTGAGGACAAAGCATATGTTTTGTAGTCAGACATTAGGTAAAGAAGGGGCGAAATCAAGGGATATGGCATCTCTGAACGGACATGTTCATATACCCCGGAAAAGTGGGGATACAAAAACACCTACCCAGTCACAATATTGTACCCTTTCTCCATAATGAAATTGTGATAAATTTATGATGAAACACAAGACAAACAACTTCCTTACATGAAAATTTACACAAATATTGAGACCATCAAGTCCGTAGATGTAAGTCTTTTTTTTAAACAATCAAACTTAAAGGCTGATGAATATCTGATAAATCTAAAAGTATATAAAGAGTATAAATGCAAGAAAATAAAATAGGATGAAATACACATGAAAAAACGATCTTGAAAGAAAAAGAATGAGCTATAAAAAGTGTTTAATAAACGAGAAATGTATATTGACCATTAATTTTAGTGCACAAAGTGCTATTTTGAATGCTACAAATGAATTAGAATGCTAGAAGAACACCGTCGCGATGTCAGAAAATCGTGTTGCGCTAAATCGAATGACCAAATAGCGAAAGAAGCACTTTGTTCATTAATTGGAATGAAACATATATAGATTCTAACGAAAACTTCATAGATTTCAAATCTAGAAAAAGGAATATAAACCCGAGATATACCCGACAGCACTAAAACTGTCGAATTTGAACGCAAGACAAATGAATTTGAATGACAAACTCGCGAATTTGGCCGGGAAATCCTATATTATTAATATTACTTTACTTTACTTTACTTTAATACACGATGTTGTAGGTCTAAGCAAGAAGTTGCTGGTAACTTCTTGGTCTAAGCCTGTTCATCGATCAAAACAAAAAAAATTCGACCTTGCCAGGACTCGAACCTGGAATCCCCTGATTCGTAGTCAGATGCCTTATCCATTGGGCCACAAGGCCGATCTATCACTATTATCATTATTATTATTACACTTGTTACTATTACAATTATTATTATTATTACTATCATATACCTTCCCAGCTCTGAGCATATCGGTGCATCTGAAGCCACGGCGGCCTCTCTGTACGTATAATATCCGCTACCGGTAGGAGCTGCATCGTCTTCGGGTCCGGTTTAGTAGGATACCCAGGTAGATTCCACCTGCCACGGCTCCGGCAAGCAGTGCGACCACTACCAGACCAGCGAATTTTCTGTTTGAAGCATTGTTATTAAAACAAATATGTTTATTAGGTAGTTTTCTTTTTTCTTTTTCACCAACTTCTTCTTCTGATTCCTAAATTCCACATTTTAACTTATCCTGCAGCAGATGATTATTGTGCATGATTATATAATAATATGGAGCGGGAGAGAGAAAGGGGATGTGGGGGGTGGGGTAACGGCTAGGTCAACTGCTAACACCTGTTCCGGTATTAGCGCGTCTTCTTCTTCTCCTCCTTCTTCTTCTTCATCTTCTTCATCTTCTTCATCTTCTTCATCTTCTTCGTCTTCTTCTTCTTCTACTTCTTCTCCTTCTCTTCTTCTTCTTCTTCTTCTTCTTCTTCTTCTTCTTTTTCTTTTATCCTCCTCCTTCTTCTCTTTCCCTTCTCCTTCTTCTTCTGTTCTTCTCCTTCTCCTTTTTCTTCTTCTTCTTCTTCTTCTTCTTCTTCTTCTTCTTCTTCTTCTTCTTCTCTCTTCTTTTTCTCTGTCTTCTTCGTTCTTATAGCAGTCAACTCCATGCTCGCTCTAGCCTTGACTATACTCTTGGCTACTTCATTCTAAATTTCTTTTTTACAAACCCGGGGTAGAGAGGGGGCCTATTTTCAGACTGGAGACTACTGCAACAAAACTGCGAAAATGCGAGAGGCATGGCCAAAAATATGCATCAAATAAACTGGAAATGACTTTACAGTAGAACGTTATTATTAATTTCACCATTTTCAGGGACATAACGACTTCCCTCCCTCCCCCCCCCCCCCTGCCCCTGGCCACGGTACTGACATGACGGGACAGCTTTAGACTAACACAGTCCACCACATTGAATCAATTTCTAGATACGCCACTTCCAGTTGGATCATAAATAAACTAAAGTAATTTTTTGTTAAGACACGAACTTCCAACGATATTTAATAGGCTATCATAGGCCTAGATATTACTTTTTTCTCATACACTGTAAAGTGTAATCACAATAGTAATGTAGTATCTTCGTGTAATATATGCCAATGAAAGGTATTAATGGGTTTCTCCCCTCCCCCCCCCCCCCACACACACACAAATACACAAGCCCCCCCACCCCGGATTTTTGTTTCATCAGTTTGTTGCCCTTTTATAGGTATAGTACGTAAATTTCGTAATCATACTCATAGTTCAAGATTCATGAAACAACTTTATGATTGTACAAGCCTATAACTGAATTTATGCAAATTTATTTATTTATTTATTTATTTATTTATTTATTTCACATATTTATACAGGGTATCTCATTCAGATTAAAAACCCGGTCTTCCAATAAGGCCCTGTCTCAATAAAAATACACATTATATACAAATTCTTAAAACAAAATCATATATATAACAGTAGGAAGAAAAAGACAACAAATTGAATACATAAAGCATATAGACATCAAAGCACAATGATAAACAAGTAAAACTAACAATATGAAATAATTTACGATAAAAAACAAAAACCTGATCTTTCATGTTGCCTTGTTTTGTAAAAATACAAATAGATATGCAAAATGTTTACATATTTAATAAAGAGAGAGAAAAAATAGAGTATAAAATCAAATACGACAACAATTATATAGTAAAGGTGAGACCATATTAAAGGTAAATAATGATACAATATAAGAAGTTAAAATGACCTTTGTATTAAAAAACAGGAAGAGAGACACCGCTCATATAATATTGTCAAAGGGCAAGAAAGGTCAGATTTTACAATGTTCAGCAAGATAGAGGATTTATGATAAAAATGACAGAGAACCTATAATTCTCCCAGATCCAATTTAGAAAATACAAATTTAAAACGAGTTTAAGAAAATTAAAAAAAACATGTTACTTCTTTGATATTATCATCCGTTTAAATACATTGAGAGTTAAACAAAGTCGGGCTTCTACTGTAAGTTTGTTCCACACTTAAACGCCATAATTCACGAAAGTGTTAGCATAAAATTCAGTATTGCACTTAAAAGGTTTTTAACAGATTCTTATTACTATTTCGAGTTGTGCGTTGCATAACATCATCTAGTAGTACAAATTTATCCGACATAGCTGGAGGTGCTAAATTATTAATACATTTAAAAACCAGGACAACAAGTGGCCTTATCGAACAATAATTAATTTAGAGTTGGCCATTTTAGGCCATCCAAGACCTGTCGCGATGGAATGTGCCAAGACTGTCTAGAAATAATATAAGCTGCTCTTTTATGAAGTTTATTTAGCATATCGACATTATATTTAAATCGACTAGACCATACAATCCAACTTCTTAAACAAATGATAATTTCGGTTCTATGACAATTACCCCCTGGGTAATCACCCCTGGCCAATTACCAGCGAGAGAATTACTCCCCAAGGACAACTATCCCCCCCCCGGAAAATCACCCCCCTCCCGGAAAATTACCCCTAGGGGGGGGGGGGGTGTAGTGAGCGGGGGGGGGGGGTAGGGTAATTACCATGGGGGTAATTTTCCGGGGGTTATTGTCCTCGGGGTGGTTGTCCCCGGGGGGGGGGTAAATATTCGGGGGGGGATGATTGTCCAGGGGGTAATTGTCCTGATATGAATCATTTCTAACAAAATTGCAGATCTCAAAATCACACTATGTGTTAACTTGAACAGAACATAGTTATCCCCGATTCATCTGGGCACATTAAAAATCAACAGTCCTCTTAAATACAGGGGGGGGGTAATATGACACCCCTTCATGATAGAGGAAAGTTTGTCAGCTTATGCAAACTTGGAAGTAGGCCTATGTGGGACTTGCATGTGCCCATTGAGCATGACGTCATCACTCATTAGATCGGTGCTCGTATTTAGGGTATGAAAATGCATTCTGTTGGATTTTTTCTAGACATATCCGGACGCATGGGTTTATAAAAATGATATTTCGCTGAGCAATTTTGTAATAGTTATTAAATAACATATTCGAATATATTATGTTGTCCACAGGTTAAAAATGTGTAATTTTATACAATATTTCGGACTTTTATTTTTCTTTTTTCATACAAAGTTTCTTGTCTTTATGTCCCCATTTTTCCTTCGTTATTAATTTACTTTAAAGGTATAGTTAATCTGATTATTCCACTTTTCACAAATGTAAAGATCACTAAGAATCATTGTCATTTGCTAAAGTTATGGCTGGTTAATTACTGCGACACTTTCCCCCACTTTCCCAGCGGTTTAACGTAAACAACGTGTTTTTTCAACAGAAAAGCATGGTCAAATCAAAACAAAATCGTGAGTTAATTACACCGCTCTTCACGTAAACAACGTGTTTATTCAACAGAAAAGCAAGGTTAAATCAAAACGAACTCGTGAGTTAATTCATGGACCTGAGTAGGTCCATGGTTAATTGCACCGCTCCTCACCGCCTGAGTATTAAAAGGCAGAGTAAACCCATCCTCAGGGTGAACTCTTCCTTAAAATGTCTGATTTTATAATTAGATTAGATTGACCTGATGAAAAGCATGATGGCGATTTGAAACATGATAATTACTTTTAAAGATTAAAAATGACTTCTAAGAATGGCAAAGATATTTTTTGTTCAACTTAAATTGTCGTAATGATGCAGATTGTTTCATCTAAAGCAGACCATGTAAAATAACTCTGATACTTAACACTTCCTTGGCTACTAGCAGTTTTGTTATAAATGCTATGCAACTTCTTGGAGTTTAGGGTGTTATAATTTAAATATATCGAATGCTATGAGAGGCACACAGCCAGGCCTCGAATATTAGAGCAGTCGATATTATGTTTTATATACCGTATGACACAAAAATCTACCAAGCATTCTTACCTTATCCTTTTCTTGAGCAAAGCTTGGTTAAAACATTACAGAAAATCTGAGACACTGTCTGTTAAGCTTCTCTGGAAAGATGACTAAATGTTACAATTATTTGGGGAATCGCAGACAAAAAGCACTATATACGTGCTCGCACAAAGTAACTTTTAACACGTAAACCAATTGGGATCTCATCAAAACTATTTTCCCGGTACCCGAAATATTTCGGGAATCTCACTCAAGAAGTATTGACCGTTACTGGCATTGTTCGTTTCTTTACGGGTATGGCTAAAATCACGACTTCAATTTCGACCAATCAGATGGCTTGATTTCTAAAGAGAGGTACAGTATATAACACTGTTGCATCTAAATCAGTTTTGAAGTGAGTTTGGTGAGTCCCTTTCAGACCTGTAAATAAATTATCCCAGTTTGTAACCTACTCAATTCATATAATCAAAACCCTTAATTGTTTAAATAGATTGCTTCTTTTTTTCAATCTACCATATTCTATATATTGGTGATAGATCTGATATTCGTTTAATATTATTCAGTATATAGGTAAGTAGATTAGTATGGTTAGTCCCCCCTGTATATTGTACATTATTTTATTCACCTTACCATTTCCATTTCTATTTCTATTTCTGTTCTACCCTATTTTATCATTAATCTAATCTCTTAAAATCTTTTTTGTTGTTGTTCCTGTAAAGTTGATATAGCTGCTGTGCTTTTTTACAGACCACCTCTTTTCGACATTTTCATTGTCTCTATAGCTTTCTCGTTATTGTTCATGAATTTATTCTTGTCGACGATGAACTTGTTGACTTGTTTTACTGTTCATGAATCATGAATGTATTGTTTCCATGTCAGTGGAAATAAATAAATGAATCTTGAATTTTGAATCTTAAATTTTGAAATAAGTAACTTCATATTTCATAAACTTATTGGATTGGCATTATTGGGATAGGCTCTTGGCCCGTATTGTTTTAGATTTCACCCAATATAGGAGTGTCGTGGTCGAGTTGTTTAATGCGCTTGACTGGAGATGCGAAGGTCGAGGGTTCGATTCCCCACACGGCACTAATATCCTTTGGCAAGATATTTACCTGCACTTGCTACTCTCCACCCAGGTGTTAAATGGGTACCCCGGTAGCGCAATTTTTGTATGCGGCACAGATTGGGGCCTTTTTTTTAAAAGAGGTCTTGATTTAACCCTAACCCTAACCCTAACCCTAACCCTAAACTTTCCCCATAGGCTCAACACGCACCTAACCCCAATCTGTGCCGCAGAAAAAAATAACGCTCCCCCGGGGAGTGGAAAATGTGCATACATTGTGTGCGGGTAAGCCTGAATCCGATGACCGGCTTAGTATTAGTAATACTATTATCTGTAAAGCGCTTAGGCAATCGTCGGATCGATGTATTGGGCGCTCTATAAACACGGAATATTATTATTATAGGGAATTTGTTTGTACTAAAGTCTTCACGTTTCCCCACATGTTTGTTTCCTCTTAAATCGGTTATGTGTTACACATTTTGTAGTACAGAGTAAACATCCCATGTAAAGATAAATAATATGACGCAAATAATGTTTTAATATCTTGCAAAGCGTTTGCGGACATTGTACAAGAATCATGTCGGAGTCTTCCTTTTAATCAACTTAAACAACGCGAGGCGTGATGATGGCTCAGAGCAGGGCCCCGTCTTACAAAGAGTTACGATTGATCCAAATCAATCACAAGTCCTCCAATCAATCGCAAGTTTGCAGTCTCCTATCTCTTATGTGCATAGTTGCGATTGATATCAACTCTTTGTAAGACGAGGCCCAGGGGTCTCGTAATTGGGAGGTCCCAGGTTCGAAACTAATTCGATGCGCTAGTGCCCTTTGATAAGACATTAATCATCATTTATATCAAGTCCCTCGGAAAGTGACATCCGTGTCCAGTGGCGTACCTGTGGTACTCCGTCAGGG
>JAVYIG010017642.1:0-25061 GCA_035222895.1 Strongylocentrotus droebachiensis | reverse complement strand
TAACTTACATTTAATTAAACATGAATCAGGGAAACATTAACTATGAACTAAAATAATTTAAATAAAATAAAAGTATATCAAAAAGTTTCGAAAAAATTAAATTATGTAAGTCTACTTATTACCAATGCCTTTACATTGGAAATACAGACGTACCAGTATTGAAGTGTTGTTGTCGTTCAACTGGTTGGAAGTTTTACAAAATGGTTCTAATGGCTCAGCTAGACCAGTTGAATTATAACTATCTATCTATCTTATCTATCAGGCTATAGTTCATCCAGACGTTGGACAAAGCCCTCCTCATAACATTTCCACTCTCTTCTGGCTCTTAGTCCAAGCGGCCGTTCCCATGTATGATGTTATGTCATCTCTCCATCTTCTCTTCTGCCTTCCTCTTCTACTCTTTCCCATCCTAGGTTTTTTTTATTTATTTATTTCCACATGTGGGGTGGATTGCCCTTTCAACTTAAGTTGATTTTCAAAGGGGTCCACACACATTTAAAAACAGTTACAAATCATATCAACAAACAAGCAAAGAAATAAACAATTAGATACATGAAATATACAAGAGATAAGCAAATAAACAATTACATTAATTAAATACATGAGATATACAAGAAAATTCAGTATGGGTACATTTGGGTAAGAATATGTTTCCAGTCAAGGAAGATAGTGTACTTCTTAAATTGTTGAGCTGTGAGTGTGTATACAGATGAAGATTTCCCGATTACATTCCATAATTTGGATCCCCTATATCTAAGACATCTTTTTCCATAATTTGTTTTTATGCGAGGTATGGAAAAATGCACATCACCAACCCTGAGACCGTAATTAAATGTCTGAGTTATAAATTGCATATACATGTAACTAGGCAACTCTTTTTTGACAACTTTAAACATTAGATGAGCAAGGTGTTTACAAAATCGAACATCTAATTTATCGAATTTAGGTGAATCATAGATCAATTGGCTAGAATACATATAACCAACACGTAGTACAACACGGAGTCACCTATTTTGTTATAACTGTAATGTCTGCATGTTACAGCATTTTTACACACAGCTAAAATTCATCGTATCTAGAGATGATTAGAATCATTGTGTTTAACTCAACAGTTTTAAACATGTTTATAGACAAAATTTCCCAGTGTGAACATAGTTTATACGATGCTGGGATAGATACGAAGTCTCGATCCATACGCCCCTAAAAGCAGGCTGCAGATACGAAGTTCGTATCTAGTGAGCTTGACATTTTGTGTGTGAAAGGTTATTCGTGTTTAAACGTGTTTCAGACGTGTTTAAACTGGATGGAGCGTGCGCTTTGATTGATGTGACATGACCTTCAATGCGCAATGGCACTACTGCGCATTTTACGAGCAGTAGTTAATCACGAAACGATTAACGATCGCACCGAAATTTCTGTGTGTGAAAGGCTCGTGATTAGTTTAAACATGCACGTTCGAAACACGTTTATACTAGTCATGTTTATAGAATTTTAGCTGTGTGTGAAAAGGCTGTTAGTCTTGCCAGTGTTACACCATACAAGAGAACAATAGTCAAAATAGCTTTGTATGTTACTTCAATAAAATAATAAAGCCACATCCTTTTAAATAAATGGCCTTATCCGTTTCAACAGATAAAGGTTATTCAGTGTTTTCTTTTTAACGTATCCGATGTGTGCATTCCAGTTAAGATGTTCATCAAGTATAACACCTAAGTATTTACAAGTTTGAACCCTTTTTATTTGGCTACCACCAATCATAACTCTAAAAGGTATATTATCATTCAATACTTTCAGTTTTCTACTAGTGCCCATTAATAAAAGTTCACATTTTTCAAGATTCAATATCAGTTTATTGGATTGTAACCATCTATATAATTGCCCTAAATCTTCATTAAGACTTTGTTGAATTTCACCAGGTTTTTTTGAGGAATAATAGATGCATGTATCATCCGCATACAATGAAATTTTACATTTATTTATTACAAGTGAAAGGTCATTAATATATAAGGAGGAAAGTATCGGCCCCAATAACGAGCCTTGTGGAACTCCAGTAGTAATATATTTGTAATTGGAGTGAGCACCATTTATATTCGTAGACTGTTTCCTTTCACTCAAATAACTTTCAAACCAACAGACTGTCTGTTCATCAAGACCATGGGTACTCAGCTTATCAATAAGTGTTTTATGGTGGATGGTATCAAATGCTTTCCGTAAATCTATCATTACGGCACCAACAATTGCACCGTTATCAATGGCATTCATCCATTCTTCAGATACATTCAACAATGCCGTCTGGGTAGAGTGTTTAGCTCTGAAACCAGACTGTGTTTGACATAACAAGTCATTTGTATCAAGATAGTAGTATAACTGATCATAAATAATCTTTTCCATGACCTTAGCAAGTACAGAAATAATAGAAATTGGTCTATAATTGTTTGTACTCATTTTATCACCCTGCTTGAACACAGGTGTCACTCTAGCAATCTTCCATTTTGATGGTACAATCCCCTCAATGATTGATCTATTGATGATGTGTGTTAATGGTTTAACGATACTTGTGGCAATACTTTTCAGCAATTTAGCCGGTATCTGATCCGGTCCCGTTGCCTTATTTGGTGAGAGGGATTGCAGAACTTTCAAAACATGACTTTCTTCAATTGTCTTCAGAGAGAAAGTACACCCAGCGGAGTAGACGATTTGAGGAACATCATCGGATTCTGATTCGTTATTTATACTATCATGCAAATCTTTACCAATGTTAACGAAATAATCATTGAAGTGATTTGCAATATCATCATTCTTATCATATTCCTTTCCGTCAATCACTAACTTAGGTACATGACCATCACGTGATTTACTTGGTGCAAGGTATCGAAGAGACTTCCAAATTTCTTTAGTGTTTTTATTACTAGATTCAATCTTTTGGGAAATGAAGTCATGCTTGGCTTTTCTGATCATATATGTTACATTATTTCTTAGTCTTTTATATTTTCCCCATTCATCATTATTCCTTGTATTTCTAGCTTTGATTTTCTGGTTATTTCTTTCTTTAATCTTTTGTAGGATATTTTGTGTCATCCACGGTGAGTCTTTATTCTTCACCCTTTTTTCACGTAATGGTGCATGCTTATTTATAACATTAACCAATTTAGTTATTAAGATGTCACAAGCTTGGTCGGGATTTAGTTCGCTGTAAACTGCATCCCAGTTTATATCCTGAACATCTTCCTTGAAATGTGTTTCATCAAACTTCTTGAAATTTCTACCAACATGATATTTATGATATGCATTATGTGGTCGATCATTTCCAAATTCACAGAAAATTAAGTAATGGTCACTAATGGTTATTTCAAGAACACCCGAATGCCTTATCTTTAATGGAGTATTAGTAAGAATCAGATCTACAGCAGTGGAAGTAGTTTGAGTAACTCGAGTTGGTGCAGTAATTAATTGACTATAATTATATAATTCAGAGATGTCTGTCAGCCTATTAGTTTGCCAAGACTTAGGTAGGGGTAACACATCACAATTTAGGTCTTCCATAATAATGCATTCTTTATTTAAGTCATCTATAGCTTGCAGGATATTTGCAAACATATCAAAACATTCAGCCTTTGCATTTGGCGGTCTGTACCAATCAATCACATAAAATGATTTGTACCTTCCAAATTTAACTTCAAGAGTAATAATTTCAAGATAATTGTTAGGCACAATATCATCTATCTGTGTATATGTGATGCCATGCTTTATATAAGCTGCCACACCACCTCCTGATCTATTGCGATCCCTTCTTATGATGTCATATTCAGTAATTTGAATCTCACCGTTACTAATGTATTCGCTCAAATGAGTTTCGCTCAAGGTAAGTATAGCAAAGTTACATTCTTTTAGCATACATTTTATTTCGTCTAGAACTCTAGATGCTTGGTTAGAGATGTGCAGTTTAAGTGTGCAATTTTGAGTCCCTTTAGTAATTGAATACTTATTATTTGATCCTTTAAGTTAACATTGCTCATGGAATATACATTAAAAAGCTAAGATTAAAAACTGTATTCCCTCTGAGTTTCAGAGATACTTGAGATCATCCAGACTCTTGATCAATTTCTTGATGGTATTGCCACCTGTAGCTTTCATGAGAGCTATTATTCGACCGTCGGAGCTCCATGCAGCAACAACTTTGTTGTGATTCCTAGTTTTGAGAAGGATCTCTTGGTTTGTCCTAGTAAGATCCTCTTCGATTCCCATTTTCGATTGCTTGAGCTTGCGGCGTTGTGAGATGACGGCTCGCCTGGCGCGGTAAGAGGCGAACTTCACAATTATTGGACGATGGCGTTTTTTGGTCTCCTTACCGGATAGTGTGGTTGCTTCCCTTTGTGGTCCATGTTGCCATTCTGTTAAACGATTTGTCCATATATTGTCCTGAAGTCTTGCTACATGCCCAGTCCATCTCCACTTTGATTCTCTGACTTTCTCTTTAACCTTTGTTTTCTGGCGTATGACTTTGTGGTTGATTTTGTCTCGCAGAGATAAATGCGACATGTTTCTCTACATAGCTCGTTGAGTAAGCTTCTGTTCTAGATCCTTTGTCAATGACCATGTTTCTGATCCATATGTCATAGTTGTTGGAACATTCTTCTTCTTAGTGACATGGGTATGAATTCTAACTTGCCTAGATCAACTGGATCATTTAGCCCATTTCAATTTCCAGGGTTACCAGTGGCAGTTGGCATTAACTGGTTCATTAACTGGACCAGTTGCAACTGGCTTTCTCTTCTGAGATTTTTGCACCCACTCCCCCCCCCCCCCCCCCCCCACCCCCTCTAATCCCAAACTGCTTCCGGCGCGCCTGGACGTTATTATGGAAGATCCAAAACACGATGTTCAGAAATGGAATGAGAACGTCATTATTTTGGTTCATTTATTGTGTAACATTTGCGTAATTTTGGGGTTGAACGCGGGTTTACAGTAACATATTTCCTCTTCGACGTAAATTTCACGTGAATGAAGAACATGATTCATCTCAAGTCGGCCTCGTAATATTCACGTGAATTTCACGCAGATATTTTTGTTTCTGTGACGCGATTCTAAAACTTCTAAAGAATGTGATAATTTCGTTTATGAAGATGTAATTTCATAACCAAACAAAAACGGGAGTATTATGTTTACAAACCATGGTCTCCAAGGTATAGGGATAATCACGTTATTATAATTGTGATATTGCAGTGACAATTGCGTGATTTAGTGTACGTGTGTTTTAAGTGACCTAGTGCAAGAAACGTATTAACACATTTACGTAAATGTCAGGTGTTTAAAAAGAACGTAACTCTCCTCAAGTCGATACCTTGATATTGACGTGATTTTCACGTGATTTTGTTTATTGGGCTATCATGATCAGTGATCACGATTGAGTCATTTGTTTACCATTTTGGGGGGTTGGCCCCCCCCCCCCCCCTGGCGCTCAAGGGGGGGGGGGGGTGCAAATTTTAAAATTTTCGAGGACCAAACAATTTTTTTTTGCTCACTACCCTCCCTAGCCCCCCACCCCCCCCTTTCATCAGTACGCCAGTGTCTATATGCCTATAGCAGTCTATACAGTTAAATAGTGTAATGTAGGCACTGGCAGTTCGTGGTAGACATAAGTCAATACAAATTTAGTCGTAATCTTGCGCAATGTTGTGTATATATTTCTTCATCTCCACCCGGCCCAGGGAGAATTGTCTGTCGTCTGTCGAGCTGATTATTACTTGAATACGAATCCGACCGCCTTCATCCTGCATCATGGCGTTCACTATTCTGGGGTTTACCGTTTCATGGCCTTTGGTTGGTACATTAGTAGCCATCATTGTTGGGTAAGTTGCCTTATTTGTTCTGCATACTGATAAGTGGTGCCATATGGAGCACTCCAGCAAAGGCAAAGCATAGAGAGTCCAATTAATTATCACGTATAGTACAGTACTCGGCCAGTACCATATGCTACTATAGTCATACTCATAGGAGTACGAATACGAACTTCGATCAGGGTGAGATAAATTAAACTCCCTAGCCTGCAATAGTGCTATCAATCATCAATAATATACTTCTGTACTGGTAATGTCATGTAGACAGTACTAGTAGCTATAGCCTATAGGTGTGCAGTACGTTAAATTTTAATCCATGTTCCTTTACCATGTTTAAGGTGCCAGGTTAAAATGTCAGAGGTAAAATAGATGCAGATAGATCTAGGCCCATAACTTTAAAACATGATAGTGAGATAGAAAAATGCACAAATTTCCCCTACACCTTATGTAATGAATAATGCTGTCTCCTCCCCCAGTAAAATCTAGTTACAGCTAACAGGCCTGTATAAATGCCAGAGGTAAAAATTTCCTTTTCTCCTAATGCGTACTTGCCCTTTTTTAAATTCTAATAAAGTATAAATGTCAGACTCACAGGTACAAATGTAAGAGGTAAATATGTCCGAGGTAAAAACTTCAGCAGTTACAAATATGCACTCAGGAATTGAACTTCTAGTAGGCCATGCCTATTGTTCTATTAATGTAATACCTAAGGAATTTATTGAATGTTGATGCAGTATCAAAGAATATTATGATACAGTATTGGTTCAGTTGACCTCCTTATCTTTTCATTTTTTTTAATGAAAAAAATAATGATCTCATTCAATAAGCTAAATGATGTCCCCTTTATATTTAAATTCTAAAATTTTCACCTCTGACATTTTTATCTTTGATTTTTTTATACAAAACGTCTTTTAACACATGAATGAAAATATGAAGGATATAATTTGACTTCAGGATAATTCTCCTTAGATGTTAATAAGCTCAAAAAATTGATCCCTACATAAAGGAAGGAACATTACATGACAAAGCATTTTATGAAGGTCAAATGAAAGACACTATAAATCATTGTAAGAAATAATGATGAGAGTGACAAGAAGAAGAAGGAGGAGGAGGAGGAGGAGAAGGAGGAGGAGGAGGAGGAGAAGGAGGAGAAGGAGTAGGAGAAGGAGAAGGAGAAGGAGAAGGAGAAGGAGAAGGAGAAGGAGAAGAAGAAGAAGAAGGAGGAGGAGGCCTGCAATGTCAGGTCACAATCAATTTCATTGACTGGTGTGGCAATCAAGAATAATCTTAAAGCATATTATGGGTGAGATATTTCTCAATAAAGAGAGATTCTGGGAGAATTTGCTGAGAGAATATTGATAAACGATATTTCATGTGTGACTAGCAACCACAGACTGAACAATATGACCCAAGATTTATTAATCATGTGATCATTTGTAGAATTATTGAGGTATAAAGTTTACATGTACACTGATATCAATCAAACACGTTAAGAAAAAACATGTAAGAGGAAAATTATGAGGTCAATGCTCAGTAAGTGATGAAATGACATTCAAATTACACACACATACTCAAAATGAAAGAATTTGGTCCAACCTATATATTTTAATCCTTTTCATCAGTTTCTTAAACTTATTTGTTAGGTTTTCATACAGTATTATGAGCTGACAAGTCACATAGGCCCGAATTCACAAAGGAGGTTTGTGGACAAACCAAGGTTTGTCGACAAACCTCCTTTTGTTTTTTACAAACCAAGGTTTGTAAAAACGCGTCGAAATGCGTCGTATGACGCACATAAACCTCGGTTTGTCGACAAACCTCCTTTGTGAATTCGGGCCATACTCTTTGAGCAGTGGTCTCGTAATCATACTGTGCAAGGTTTGCACAGGTCTCTTGAATCTTCCTGCCAACTCCACTGATTACATAACATCTACAAATATTTACTTGCTTGCTTAGCATTCGGGTAAAAGTTAACCCAGTGCTCCTGATAAGTATTGATTCTTTTATGTAGTAAGATCCTAGATGTATAACAACAAATGATTTGTTATTGTTATGTACATGTAGCAGGTTTTAAGCTCCTTTTTTAATCTTTTAATCCAATTAGGTATGAAATTTGGCATATGACATATTTCAAACGGAAAGGAATCAAGGGGCCGATTCCTTTTCCTGTTGTGGGCCACTCGATTGATTTGTTTCAAGTAAGTATATGGAGAAACAGTGGTTGAAATACATTTCTGTTGTATTACAATTTTTAGCTCTGTCTGAAGGTAAAGGCATTATAATAAACAAAATAATAATAATGTTTAATTTCCCCCCAAATTTTGAAACCCTTGTTACATGTATGTCGTAGTCATTCTGTGCAAAACAATTGACAAGAGAGCTAAAATGATCTTTCTTTTAAATGAGTAAATTAATTACTGAGCTTGAACTTTGTTGAAAGAGATCAGTTCTGATGACAGCTGAAGCAGGTTCATATTGATTGATAACATGTAGAAGGTAATAGTGTCATGAGAAATCTGACAAGTCTGCAAATACGAATAAGTGAGAGTTAGAATTCCCATTCATTTGAATCTACTGTGTTTTATTTCACAGGGAATTCATTGGAAGAGCCTAGAATATGTCAGAAAGTATGGAAATGTCTTTGGGTAAGTATTTTTGTTTTCTTTTACAAACATTGCTAGAGGTGAATCTAGAGCCGGGAGCTTCCCCTTATAAGAAAAGGATCAACATGAAATACAAGCCTATTTTTGGACTATGTGTGAAAATAGATAGGAAGGGATATTTCCTGTGTGTAACAACATCCCCCCCCCCGCCCCCACCCCCTCTCAGACGATCTGAAGAGGGTTAATTGGATTGGACAATCCTGGATCTGCCCCTGATATAACTGTAGTTCCTGTAGGCATGGTGTAGTCATCGTTTATACATATCATGTAAATGTATTTGAGAGGAATCTAGAATTCCCTTATTGTATGGGGAATTTTCCATTTTACAGTGGTACAACAAATATTGCTTATAGACAGCTGTCAGTTATACCATTTCATTGTTATTGGGGGACGCAACTTTTACGTCACTTCCGGTTTCCCACGGTCGCTGCCATTTTGTCGCGGTGAAAACATTGTCTGCGCTAGGTGAATACAAATACACGTAGGTCTACACGTTTGTTTAAAAAATTGCATAAGGGAGAAAAAAATGCATTTTTGTCAAAATGTTTTTTTTTCTTCTAACAACCCTTTTTACCAATATTTACATGTTTAGTGTCCATTATCTAAAGTCCATTGAATGTTATATTGTTCTGAATATTTTACATTTCCAGCATGTTCATTTTTTCGTCGCCTGTGTTCTTCATAAGTGACCTTGAAATGGTGAAGGATATCACAGTCAAGAGCTTCAGCAAATTCATGAACCACAAGGTAACTTTATAGAGTGGAACCTCTACATATATGTAGGCCCACAGCTTTGAAGACTAATGGTCATAGTCAAGTTACGTTTTCTGAAATTCTGTGAGACAATTCCCTCACTCTTTCCATAAGGATGCAAGTGGTTGAATTTGTTTTCACAACTGACTTCATATAAAAGAACTTACCTTTTTTGTATGGGCGGCCAAAAGGGCCAGAACTAATAAAATAAAATAAACAAACAATGATAGAAATAAACAAAGATTCAGAAATAGACATGGAGATAATGCAAAAATAAAGACAACCTCACAATTTAAGATTCACTACAAAAATAAATCAACTTTCGAAATAAATATAACACAGGAATAAAGACAACTTCAGAATTAAAGATAACTGCAAAAATAAGGACGACCTCCGAATCATAAAGAAAGCTTCGGAGATAAAGATATCTGCAGAAATAAAGATAACCACAGAATTAAAGATAACTGCAGAAATAAGGACGACCACAGAATTGAAGAGAGCTTCAGAGATCTAAAAGACAACCACGGTATTGAAGAAAGCTTCGGAGACAAAGACAACCACAGAACGGAAGTTTAGAACGGTAGATAACGACTGAAATTAAGTCTACTATAGAAACGATATGCCCGCTCCTAAAATTATACCACCAAATCCAAATACATGATCAAAAACGCAAACAAACTGACAATAAGAGGACAAGAGAGGGTGTCCTAACGCAAAAATTAACCGAGAACGATATTACCTACTTCCTTGTGAGGGGCAGGATTGTTTGAGGGTGATGAGGAGAGAAAGGGCATAGTCATGTAGATTGGATGGTTAGGGGCTAGTGGTGGGAAGGGTTGGGGGGTTGGGAAGGGGGCGTTAACGGGATATTAAGGAGTGTATACCTACTTCGTTTTAAGGGTTTTTATTGATTATGAACAGTGGGCAGGATTGTTTGAGGG
This sequence comes from Strongylocentrotus droebachiensis, assembly GCA_035222895.1. NCBI lineage: Eukaryota > Metazoa > Echinodermata > Echinoidea > Camarodonta > Strongylocentrotidae > Strongylocentrotus > Strongylocentrotus droebachiensis. Next base: position 14,867 of record JAVYIG010017642.1, on the reverse strand, counting down.
CGATGAGAAGTGGGACGGAATATTCATGAAGCCTGGATTATAAGGGGCTAGTGGTGGAGGCGGTGGGGGGGGGGGGGGGGCAGACACAACATTTGCATCACCCCACTCTAACATGCAGGCCCCGTTGAACGTTTTTCAAAGTGGGTGGGGGAGGCTACAGTATTAACGATCAGGTAGAGCGTAGCGTAAATTGGCGTGGGGTCTATAGGGGCAAAACCCCGGCAGTGGTCAAGGGGCGGAGCCCCCGGAAACTCAGGGGGTATGGGCATTTAATTACGGTCATACGAACACATTTTGATACTTTATTTGTGACACTAGGCATTTAATCACGGTCAGATGAGTATATTTTGATACGTCATTGTTTTGTGACACTGGTAGGTCACTATTCTTTCTTTTTTTCTCTCTTTCTTTCTATTTCTCTTTAATATACTTTTTGTTTAAGTGGGGGGGGGGGGGGAGCTCCAGGCCCCCAAGCCCCACTATTCCGCGGGCCCTGACATGTAAGCCTCTAAATAAGCATATTTCTTGCCCTACTGTAAATTTAGGAATTTGTCATTTTCCAACAAACGCATAAAAAAGTAGAATTTACTAAAAAGTGAGGACAAATCTCGAAAACTTATGTTATTTCAGCAACATTTGTAAATCACCGGTATCGAATTAGAAATTAATTTTATTAGGGGGGGTGTGACTGCCCCAGTCCCAAGCCCCCCTCCCCCAACCCCCATCAGTACGCCAGTGCGCCCCCCCCCCCGATCTACAACATGTTTGCAGGAAAAATAGTCTCTGATCTCCACTACCTTTCTTCTTTCTCTTTTTTTCTTTCCCTTTATATTCTCTTTTCCTTTTTTTCCCTTTCCTTCCTTCTCTCTTATTTTTTTTTTGATTGGGGGGGGGGGGGCAACAGCCTGGGAGGCATGGCCCTTATGCCCCTCTGCTCTTCTTCTTTCTCCCCTTTTCTTTTCTTCTTCCTCTTCTTTCTTTCCCTTTCATTCCTCTTTCCGTTTCCCTTCTTTTCCTTCTCTCTCTTTTTGTTTGCGGGGGGGGGGGGGGCAAGGCCCGCTCGGTCCCCCTGGATCCGCGCTTGCTCTTGTGGCTCCTTCAAGAGCCGAAGTATGCTGATAAGGATTCACAAAACTCAGTGTTTAGGGCGGGTTTCGAGGGAGTTAGCGTTACCATGATGACACCGAACATTACCGAACAAAACATGAAGAAGGAGCCCCTCGACACCATAGTTGTAAATAAACATTTTCTTTCGGAATTTAGAAGCTTTAGACATTATAGTGCTCTGTATGGACTTAAAAATCTCAGAATGTTCTTCCGGCTGGAGTGAAAGTCTGGTGAAAGCCCTCCCCTTCCAATGTTCTGGCCACTAGGCTCTAAAAATCCAGGCTATATGCCATCCCTCTACTCATCACCCTCAGGCAATCCTGTACACTGTTCATAATTAATAAAACCCCTTAAAACGAAATAGGTAATATACACTCATTTAAATCCCCTGTACGTCTCTTCCCTGCCCCCCCCCCCCACCGCCTCCACCACTAGCCCCTTATAATCCAGGCTTCGTGAATTTTCCGTCCCTCTTCTCATCGCCCTCAAACAATCCTGCCCACATTTCATAATCAATAAAACCCCTTAAATCGAAGTAGGTAATAAACACTTCTTAATTTTCAATTGAGGCCCCTTCCCCCCATCCCCACACCCCCTACCATCACTAGCCCCTTATAATCCAGTCTACATGGATATTCCGTTCCTCTACTCATCACCCTCAGAAAATCCTGCCCACTGTTCATAATTAATAAAACCCCTTAAAACGAAGAAGTTAATATACAATCCGTTAAATCCCATTAACGCCACTTCCATGCCCCCCCCCCCCCACCGCCTTCACCACAAGCCCCCTATTATAATTAGAAATAGAAAGAAAGAGAGAAAAAAGAAAGAATAGTGACCTACCAGTGTCACAAAACAATGACGTATCAAAATATACTCATCTGACCGTGATTAAATGCCTAGTGTCACAAATAAAGTATCAAAATGTGTTCGTATGACCGTAATTAAATGCCCAAACCCCCTGAGTTTCCGGGGGCTCCGCCCCTTGACCACTGCCGGTGTTTTGCCCCTATAGACCCCACGCCAATTTACGCTACGCTCTACCTGATCGTTAATACTGTAGCCTCCCCCACCCACTTTGAAAAACGTTCAACGGGGCCTGCATGTAAGAGTGGGGTGATGCAAATTTTGTGTCTGCCCCCCCCCCCCACCGCCTCCACCACTAGCCCCTTATAATCCAGGCTTCATGAATATTCCCTTCCTCTCCTCATCACCCTTAAACAATCCTGCCCCTCACAAGGAAGTAGGTAATATCGTTCTCGGTTAATTTTTGCGTTAGGACACCCTCTCTTGTCCTCTTATTGTCAGTTTGTTTGCGTTTTTGATCATGTATTTGGATTTGGTGGTATAATTTTAGGAGCGGGCATATCGTTTCTATAGTAGACTTAATTTCAGTCGTTATCTACCTTTCTAAACTTCCGTTCTGTGGTTGTCTTTGTCTCCGAAGCTTTCTTAAATACCGTGGTTGTCTTTTAGATCTCTGAAGCTATCTTCAATTATGTGGTCGTCCTTATTTCTGCAGTTATCTTTAATTCTGTGGTTATCTTTATTTCTGCAGATATCTTTATCTCCGAAGCTTTCTTTATAATTCTGTCGTTGTCCTTATTTCTGAAGTTATCTTTAATTCTGTGATTTTCTTTATTTCTGTAGATATCTTTATCTCCGAAGCTTTCTTTATAATTCTGTCGTTGTCTTTATTTCTACAGTATCTTTAATTCTGTGGTTTTGTCTTTATTTCTGCATTTATCTTTAATTCTGTGTTTGTCTTTATTTCTGCAGACATCATCATGTCCGAAGTTTTCTTTATGATTCGGAGGAGGTCCTTATTTTTGCAGTTATCTTTAATTCTGAAGTTGTCTTTATTCCTGTGTTATATTTATTTCGAAAGTTGATTTATTTTTGTAGTGAATCTTAAATTGTGAGGTTGTCTTTATTTTTGCATTATCTCCATGTCTATTTCTGAATCTTTGTTTATTTCTATCATTGTTTGTTTATTTTATTTTATTAGTTCTGGCCCTTTTGGCCGCCCATATTTTTGTGGTTAGAAATTCATGCTATGAAACTTTTATGAGTTTTGATCAATCTTTACCAATTTTTTTCTCCTCCTTCTTTTAGTTTTTAATTTTCTATTACCTTTCCTTTTATTATATTATGTTATCTCAAGAACCCATTGATGGATTCCCCCCTTTATGACGGTAAAATTTAATCAGTGCATTGGCTCTGCAAGATAAATACATGGTCATGTATTTATCTTGCAGAGCCAATGCACCGATTAAATTTTTGGGGTAACGAGGTCAAATGTCAAAGGTCACAGGGCTCATTATTTCTGCAAAAATAGCGCGCTTCTGTTTTGGTTTGTAAAATTGCTCCATGGCGAAGGCATCATTTTCGACTGCGCGCGGTCGAAGGTCCATCTAGTTTCTTTTACAACAACTAGAATGGATTATTTTTGGTATAGGAATTATTCAGCCTGCTTCGACGGTCATTGCATGGAGAATCATCATTTGGTAATATATTGCTTGGTTTACAAAACTGATAAATTAGCTCGATGATGTCATTGATTTAATATTTGGATAATTCTATCTTAAAATGATTCATGTTTCTTCTTTCAGACATTTGTGTTGAAGTCTCGGCCATTTGACAAGGCATTAACAGGCCTAAAAGATCAGCACTGGAAGGATGTGAGAAATGTCATTACACCAACCTTCAGCGCAGTCAAGATGAAACAGGTATATTTTCATGGAATAACATATGGTACAACGAAAATCTGATGTAAAGCGTATCTGATACAGAATTATTTATAGCCTACGTCTGTCTGTACAGAAACTGTTTCAAAGTTTTTGTGGTCATCAATTAGGAATAAAATAAAGAAACATTAGTCAATTGTCATATCACATGATATTTTATTTCTAATACTTTTTATTAATATAACAAATGGGAAAAGGCAAATTATAGGTTTTTTTCAGACCCAACTCCTGCACCTGATTTTGAAAAAGAAAATGACACAAGGTCAGTTTGTGCAGTGCATTATTCATCTGAATTTTGTGGAAAATGTTGATATCATGTATGAGGAAATGGAAGGCATGACTATTGGAAGTTGAAGTAATTTTATTATATGATCGTGGCATATAGATCTGTAAAACATCCTTTATATTGCGTACCTTTTATCTTTGTGAATTCCATCATGCAGCTGTCGGGATTACTCAATGAATCCAGTGACACTTTGGTGAAAAACTTTGGAGCGATTCAGGAGAAGGAGGGCAAGGTGAAAGTATTTGGGTAAGCTCATGATAAATCATTGTAATGTGAAACCTTGAATAGTCTAGAATAATCTCTTTTGAAAATGAACTCTTTTGTTGCATATTATGCTTCCAAACAGCACCAAATCCTTAAAAGAACAAGTAGTTTGTTTTTCTTTGTCTTTATTAAGCCTATTTAGGTGAAATGAAGAGTTTGTGATTCTTTAATGGTCAAGTCTAAACAAAATTTGATGATTTTGATACACTGTTTAGCTCTATGTGTGTGTAGCTGGACTCAGAACTACATGTACGTAGCTCAACTGGCCAGTTTGAGAAATTGGTGATACATTTGGAGGGCTTGACACAATTCAACACACCTGTCATCCACTAGCCAGACATACATGTAGTACAAGTATCAGATAATGACAGGTCATGACAAATCATAAGCCAGTGAATGCTTACTTGATTTTGAAGTTATTTAAGTCCAATTGCATCTTGTCATAACCAAGTTGTCCCTATGAAATACAGTATGGTTTCTCTTTTTCCCATTTTTTTTTCTTTCTCTAGTTTATTTGAAGCCTTCACAATGGATGGAATTGCCAAGTGTGCATTTGGAATACAAGTAGATTCACAGAACGACCCCAGTGATCCGTTTGTCACCCATGCTAAGGACTTGATGAAGAACAGGTTCTCTTTGAAGTTTCTGATTGCTGGTGAGTTGAAATAGCATCGTAATTAAACCAACTTCAGCTGGGATGTAAAGTATATTGACTATGAATAGCTCATTCTTTAATGTAATGAACTATTGAAATCAAAAGAAAATGTTAGATGATCACTATAATGGGATCATCATTGTTTTTGTCCCAGAACACATGATACAATACACAAAAGACCTTGTGTAGTCAATGTGGACACCCTCATTATCCTCTGATACAGAGCACCTGATTTTCATTTATATTCATCATGCATCCTATTGCAATCAAATATGATTTAGTACCCCGCATTTGTTAAGCTTATGATAGATTTTCTTTATCATTAGATTTCTTTTTTGTTATTTCAAGTAACATTGCCTTAATGAATTTTATTTGGTATATTTTATGCTAAATTGAGGGTATATCTTTGGTGATTACAGAGTATACTCTGTATTGTTAAAAAAAAAGTGATGGGTGAATATTTTACTTTGAATCGATCACTGATCATCCACGGTAGATGTGCCATCATATTCAAAGTTCCTTTATAATGACAAGTTATTGCCATCGGGTGCATTTTTCATATTCCAAACATTTTCTTTTTTTGGAGCACATAGAAATATTTGAAATTACTAACAGTTGAATTGAGTGTTATCATTCAAAATTGAATGCTGTAGATATTGCTTCCGTTTTAATCATGATAGTGATCCCTTGGTATTTTTTTCTTTTTGTCAGCAATATTCCCTAGAATTGGCAAAATAATGGATTACTATGAAGTCAGCACAATGTCAACTAAAGTTTCGAGCTTTTTCCTATCTGTGGTTGATCAAGCTATTGCTGCTCGCAAGGAGAGTGGGGGCTCAAAGGTATCTAGCTGTATGATATCTGTAAAGCGCTTAGACACATCGTTGATGTATCAAGCGCTATAAAAAAGCTGAATATTGTTATTATCATTATAGCTTGGAAAGGATTAACTGCCTCTTGATAGATTTACACGTCCATGATAGAATGGGTTTTGTTCTGTAAATAGTGTTTTAATGGTTGTGTACTTTAACTTGAAACAGCATATTTTTTTAATTTGTTAAATTGATGAAAAATTTGCAAAGATGGGTCTTACAGTTATAGTTGTATTTTAGATCTGATTAGCTAATACAATTTCTGTATGTGGTTCATATTATTAGGGCAATAATAAGACCATAACGAAGTGCCAATGGCATGTATTCTTGGTTAATCAGTAAACACCACTGTGCTTCCACTGTGGTGATGTATCGATAAAGCCTCTAACTCTCATACTAGATATACTGGGTTCACTCCTTGCTTGGTGCTTACACAAATTCCTCGGACAAGGTGTTTAGCCCTCATTTGTCTTCTCAATTCAATACTTATTTCAGAAATAAAAGTATTTTACTCAGTTTGGGGAATAGATAAAATACTAAGACACAAATCGTTATTCAGTTGAATCTTTTGGGTAAGCTTACATACTCTTTTTAACATTTAAGACAGCTCCCAAGCAGACATAAGCCTATTATTTTGGAGGCCTTGATTAGCAGGGATATGGTTTTCATATGCAGTCATCATAAGCTGTGCACAATTATATTAGCATTCATTTATGATGCATTAATTCTAAATTATTTTGGATCGACCATGTGACATCACAATGCTAATCAATAAGTATTTTGCCTTAAAGTCAGCCTGCTAAAGTAAAAATGCTTCTATGTGGTTCTTATATGAAATAAGTCATTTTACTTAATAGCCGTACCAATGCTAAGCAAATACTGGCTTCATCCACGTATTGAATATAGCCCAGGTACTTCCAGTGCTTTCCTCATATCAACAGTAATATGATATGAACTTATTATATTCTCACCATTATTTTCCTTGAATTATGCTATGTCCTATTAATAGATGAAAGACTTCCTTCAGCTCATGTTGAATGCAGCGCAGGAGAACAAATCAGAGAAGGAGATGATAGAAGAGAAACCGCAAGACGAGAAAGTAGAAGGTGATCTTCATGCTTTGATTGAAGACCAGGACAACAAAAGCTACTTTGATTTGAAGAAGAGTAAGAAGACAACTCTGACAAAGGATGAGATATACGGACAGGTATGATTGTATCATGCTAATCTCCATCAATATACTATACCGGTAGTCCATACAAATTCTTTCAGAAAAATCCTTTTCCCATTTTTAGCATATTTATATTTATCAAGTCAGTCATGTTTCAATATATTTTTCTACTTTTGACATACCAAAGATATCTTCTGACTGTCCTTCCAATTGTCTTTTACAGTCAGATCATAGTGAGTTTCTTGGGGGGGGGGGGATTACACGATATCTGCCAGTTCAGTTCTCCCAGATGGCAAAATGATAACTCCTTCTGTTTGGTTTTATAACTGACCGGTCTGACGTAATGTACTTGGAAGATTCCATCCTGGGAGGAACGTTTATCAAAATAAATCGCTCTCCCAACCAAATTAAATGCTCTCTATATAAATATATTTGGCTATGCACTCAGTTGTTCTAAGGACTTTTTGCTTTGTGAGATTTTTCTTTATATACAGTAATTTGGAATTCTACCTAGTCTGCTGTGAGTGAACTACGACAATTGGAAACTCCTAAAGTTGGCACTTAAATGCAAAATAGTGTATGTTAGCTCTCTCCTTTGCATTTACTAGGCTATAATCTTCTTTGTGGCTGGGTATGCAACCATCAACACAACGCTTGGTTTCCTGACCTATTCCCTGGCTACTAATCCTGAGGTTCAAGACAAACTCATTGAAGAAATTGATAACGAAACCCCGACTAGAGACGACGTTGGCTATAACTCCATTGCAAAGATGCCCTATCTGGACAACGTTGTTTGTGAGATTCTTCGGCTCTATCCTGCAGCCGTTATGTGAGTATTATAGACAAATATAAACTGCCTGGAGAATTAAACTAAGATTAAATCTACAAAGTCAAGGTAACAGAGCAGTAGTACTGTATAGTTGGCAAAATAGAAATTGGATAGCTCCTTCAAGGTACCCAGTTATTACACCTGGGTGGAGTGTGGTAAATGTACATTACTCAGATTATTGTTTTGCCACAGGACATTAGTGCCATTGCAGGCAATTGAACCATGTACCTTGTGCTCTCTAGTCTATTGATGTATCCACTATACCTGCATTACCTCTATTCCTATTTCAGAGTTGAACGACAGTGCAATGAAACCCATGTCTGCAATGGCCTCACCATCCCTAAAGATAGTCAAGTCTTTTTCCCTGTCTTTGCCATCCATCGTGACCCTGCAATCTGGCCCGATCCAGAGAAGTTTGACCCAGAAAGGTAAGATTTTTAACTATAGATGTGCATGTAGAGGAGGCTACTAGACTTGGGTTGAGAGGAGGTAACTATAGGGGGAAATTTAAAGAGAGAGAGATGCTGTAATGCAGTTTGGAAGTTTCCTGACTTTCCATGCACGGGTCTGTGTAGATTCAAGCTAACTCTGGTTGAAGATCAAGGTTTTGTTATGATCAAGAGGATAATTGGATTGGAAGAATGTGTTTAGATTATGTCAGTACTTCATGACATTTCGCTCATATTTAATATTTATTGCAAAGATTCTGAATCACTTGTTACACTTGAGGTGACATAGGGTTGGGTGTAGAGGTTGATGGGGGTTATCTTTGGGAGCAATGATGTATCAGGACTTGTGAGTCTGAGGTGATCTGAATTCTAGTTATGAGCACACCTTTCATTGGGTGTTAAGAACAATCTCAATGTCTTCATCCCCATTATGTAGGTTCACTAAAGAGAATCGGGAGGGGCGCCACCCCTTGGCCTGGATGCCATTCGGTGCTGGTCCTAGGAACTGCATCGGGATGAGGTTTGCTCTGATGGAGATCAAGATGGCCACCGTTCGTCTTCTCCAGAAGTACCGCTTTGAGACCTGCCCAGAGACTCAGGTAGGATAACTTCACTTTCATGCCTCATTCAGACTCATTCAGAAATCAATCTTTTGACAAGTACAGTGTATAAGTGGCAAAGTGGAGATGTAAATGAGATTCCTAGTGTACTTCTTTGTTATCAGGTACACAAATGTGAAGTGCACAATAATTATTTCTTGTTAATATACCACAACAATTTATTGAGGCAGTTTACTGCCTTGAAGGTTGCAATTAATTTGTATGCAGATTATATAGATTACCAGAATTTATTCATAGTTACACGTAGTTCATGGTCATACTGTTAAGTTTTTATTTTGTATTCCTCCTCTTCCTCTCTCCCTCCTCCATTGCTCACAGATCCCCCCGAAATTTGCCAAAATGAGCCTCAAACCTGACGATGATTTGTATCTTCGTGTTGTGGAGAGAAGCTAAACCAAAGGAATAAGACTGAAGGTTAAAGGGTCACACTGCTCTTGAAATGGTATTTAGATCATACCATGGACCTATTACGGATGGACGTTCATCGTGATTCTTTCTTTGATCCAATGATAGTCGCCGCCTTCTGATTATGTGCATCTTAATGAGAACATTCAGCTGTTTTAACAATAACGCCTGCGTAAGCATTTTCGGTCATTGACAAAGGAGCAGTTTCCCTCTCTTGGTTTTTGTTTGAATGGTGTGCTCTGTAAGAGTGTGTCTTAAATGAAAAAATCCCCAATGGGGAGCAGCAAAGTTGAAAAGCAGACGATTTTGGTGATATGAAATGTATTATTACTGATTCGCACACTTTCGCACACACCCATGACCTTATAAAACAGTTAGAAGGCCATGATCTTTATAAGCCCTGTGCTTTGTAACTCTGGGGGGTGTTTCACAAAGATTTTAAGTCGAACCTAACTCTAAGCTGGACTTAAATATTATGGAGAGCCATTTGTAGCCTTATAATGAAATATATTCAAAAGCAAAAATTGAAGTATTTTTGACTCAAGTTAAATTCCACATCAAGAACATGAAATATCCTTGATAATAGAAAATATGAATGACTTGAGTCTACATTTTATGCCTATTAAAATAACTTTTACGAAATATTTACAAAGATGCTAACGGCTTTCCATAATTTTTAAGTCTAACTAAGAGATAAGTTCAACTTAGGATCTTTGTGAAACACCCCCCTGGAATATTATGAGGAAATAGGGGGAAACGGGATTTTAAATCACAACCCCAAAATACAAAAATAGCCTCTATCTGGTAATATCAACATGTTTTTCAAAATAAAATACATGTACAGTACACGGAACAACAATTTCCGATTATGAGCCAGAACTGCACATCGATTTCCATGATTTAGGCGAGTTATTATCTTCTGCGCATGTAGATTAACATGTGTAAAATCACAATCTGGATTCTGTCCCGGCTTTTTGGCGGTGACCATCATGAGATCAAAGTGACGAAACATGTACGGAATGTTATTGACATGACATTGACGGAGACAATCACAATGAATTCGTTAAGAAAACGATGAATGTCCATCCGTAATAGGTCCATGATCATACCATTAAAGACATGATATGGTTAAAGGATAAATGAAAAGGCCATTTTCGTAATGTAACCAAATTTAATGCATAAGTCTTTGTGCAGTGCCTCAATACATATTATTTCATTCACCTGAAAAGAATAATAGTATTTCAATAGACAGAATCCGTACTGCATACATTAGTTGTTGCCAGGTTGGACAAACATTATGGCTTGACCTACTTAGCAACACTTAATATATGCAGTTTGCATTCTGACTATTGAAATACTATTATTCTTATCAGGTGAATGAAATAACGTGTATTGAGGCACTTTACAAAGACTTATGCGTTATTAAAGTTTGGTTACATTACGAAAATGGCCTATGAGCTTTGATTCTTTAAATTGGCAGCACATTTTCTTGTACTGTTTCATCAACATGAAAAGAAAAATATTTTACTGTAATCACAACTCATTTCAAAGAAAAGTATAGCAATACAGAAATGTGCACATGTCACAATTATAATAGTCATAACCAGGTTCATGAACCTATTCCGTTTCCAGGCAGGTTTGCACAATAAAACATGGGATATAATTACCGTAAATGATTTTTTTATTTTTTATTTATTTTTTATTTTTTTATTTATTTATTTATTTATATATATATATTTTTTTTAATTCCCAATTCTTATAGAATTTATGATTTGTATGTAAAGTGCCTGTTCAGTGTTTTGATTTGATGTTCTTTTTGAAATCTCATGTATCAGCACATTTGTTTGTTTGTTTGTTAATTTAACAGAAAAGGGGGAAATGTGATTATGCCTTTTCAGGTGATAATGTGAAGTTTAATATGCTAAACCAGAGAGTTTGGAACTTAATGTACTGAACAGGATGACATGTATTGATCTGATCACCCAAGTATTCTGTTAGTGGGGATGATTTTGTGTATGGTAGAAGCTACTTAGTGCCAAGCAATTTACACTTTAATAATGTCGTAATTATTGTACTGTTGTATACTGGTGAAGGCCTGTGATGCTCTTACGAAAGTTCCAGGGTTTGATCCTTGCCCGGTCTTTACGTTCTTCTTACGTTAACCTGTCAATAATGAAGTAATAATAAGTCAAGGGCCTACAGGAACAGTTAGTACTGATGTCATCCTGGGTAATCGAAACCAAATTATTTGTATTAAGATGAAAATGATATCATGTACATTGAAAACCAAAATTACTTCATAAATCTTATGTGTCAGACTCTTTAAATTATGTTCCTTTTGATGGTACTCTGTTTATTTTTACACATCAAAATATTTCTGATGAATAAAAGCTACATTTGAAAGCTAAATGTGATACAAATAACTATACATGTATTTGATTATTGCTATTTTGTCATTATTTTTGATTATGTAAGTTTTGTATGGTAGTCAAACTCAAAAATTTCATATTGAAATCATAGTGATTTTAATGTATATGAGTGAACCACACGTGGTATATTTATTTCTGCTTCTATTTTTTGTGCAATATTGAACATCATATGCTGTATATGCTAAGTAGATATCAATACATAATGGCCTTATGTAATTAAAGTCATATGTTCTGAATAAGTATTTTATAAATTAATCTACAAAGGAGTATATCAGATTTCATTTCTTACAAAGAAGCTTCGGAACTTACGACTGTAGAATTCCTCACACAAGATCTGAATGATAAATTTAAAACATTTGCCAAGTTTCACTGGGTTAGCACGAATCTACAAAAGGGACTTACTGCCTTTTATATCTTTGTCTATTCATGTATGTGTAGAAGATTATTTTCACAATTTCATTGCATTCATTTAGATTTTAGCACTGTGTATTGATTTGTAGAAATAATTCTGATAGCTTGAAGCTACATGTATAATCATCACATGAAGATGTATTTGAAAATTCCATATGAAAGTCTAACTTCTAAAAGCTTGTGCATTCTATCATTTGTAAATCACTAAATTGACTGATTTTTTTTGTTACTAAATGTGGTGTTCTTGTAAAAGATATTGAAGTAACAAAATCAAATTAAGATTAACAACTTGATACTAAACACTGCATATTGAATAGCCTTCTTTCTTGTATCATTACCTGGGCATTTTTGCATTCGACCTTGGTATGCTGGGGATGCACTTCATAAAAGTGGGGATGACATTACCGAAACTGGGGGGGGGGGGAACCATATCAAATGTGGATTGAAAAGTTTGATGAAATAGCGGAAGGGGACATAGTGATACCCCCTCAAAACTGGATTAATGCATTACATATTTATGAGGTTCCCTTTGGATCATATGATGATTTGATTTACATGTACTGAGCAAGTGAGCAAAATTTTGCACTGAGAATACATGCTGAAAGCCTCTGGCTGTGTTGAATGTATTGCCTTTTGCAGACTATGGAGCAGGGGTCAATCAAATGATATAAAATGCAAACAAAATCAAGACATTAGATTTTCATGTAAGTGAAATGCCATCTTTAGTGTACATTGGACATTTTATGTACTTGAATGAATATATATATATATTTTGATTACATTTTTTTCTTCTATGAAGGCTAAATTTTCACCAAAGATGTAAACAAAAAAAGGTTGATTTTCATATAATAAATACACATGCAATTATGTTATGGTATGTGCTGTATTTTTTACAAGCAATATTTGTCCATTCAGAGGGACGCACAGGAAAGTGAGAGTTGTTGTATACCTGGGAGAGGAGCATACCGTAAAAAAAAAAAAAAGTAAAATTAACGTTAAAAAATGTAAAAATACACATTTGTTTTCCCAGGGCCCTCCCCTGCCCTGGGGAGCATTCCAGCCAGTCGCCACTTCACAAGCTCGTTCAACCATATGAACTTTCGCATCCTACCGGGTACCCATTTAACCCCTGGGTAGAGAGTAGCAAGTGCATGCAAATATCTTGCCAAAGGATATGAGTGCCGTGTCGGGATTCAAACCCTCGACCTTTGCATCTCCAGTCAAGCGCCGTAAAACACTCGACTACGACACTGAAGGTGGGGGGGGGGGGGGGCACCAGTCTTTAGTCTACTAGATTTATGTTTTTAACCTTTTTTTTGTCAAGGCTCCTTTTTAAGAAATAAAAAAGCTTCGCGTCACCCCAATCACAAATACATCACAGAAGATTCATTTCACATTGCTATGGTACTCGTCGTTCGCCATGTACACATGTACGGGCATATTTGATTGGAAACTTTGTGAGAAGCAAAAAAAGGCACTTTTGATATGGTAAAACAAAATCATTTTGTAATCAACACACTAGATAACGAAGACCCTGGTGGTATATACTATAAAGGTAATATATAAAGTAAAACACAGATTGTCACAAACACTTCATGAAAAGAGACAAGAAAATATTATTCCAATTGTATGGATATATCAAACATATGCTTATTAGCTCATCATGCTATTTAAGACAATTGCATTACTCAAAAATAAATACTGGTGTCATAAACGAATTCCTCGTCATGGAAAATCCTTGAAAAGTCACATTATCCATGTTTTCAGGCTTCCTGGATTAAGATTAGTAACATTATTACATACTGCACATATATGCTAATTAGATGATTATGCTAATTAGGCTAATTATACTACATATACATGTAATATCTTCTCATGAATTAATGATTAATATTTCAAAAGTGATTTACAATGTTGCATTGCACCACTGTTAGGCTTTATAGATAAACAATGACAATGAAGTCCATATATTGTACATATTATGCTAATTATGCTATTTAAGACAATTGTATTACTTAAAAATAAAAATTGGTGTCATAAATGAATTCCTTGTCATAGAAAACCCTTGAAAAGTCGCATTATTATCAATGTTTCAGGCTTCCTGGATTGAGATTAGCAACATTATTACATATTGCACATATGCTAATTAGATGATTATGCTAATATGGCTATTAAAAAAGTTGCCCAAGGTTGCCAAGCTGGCAACCAAGCTGAATTTACTTCAATACCCATCTAAAACACAAATCAACAAAAAAACCTTGTACTTGTACATTGTTCCAGGTCATGTACATGGTAATAGGAAGAGCAGGCAGTCTCGCTGCCCAATCGAATCGACAGAACTGGACGTTAAGTGTATTGACTATACATCAACAGATTTCAGTCATTGGTTTGATTAAGGAATCAAGAGATTCTTTGAATCGTTCTTCTGTCGGTCCTTGATCATGGCATGTCATGGCAGCGATCGGGTTGATAATGATTGTTATCTGGATGACGAGGAGACTTCTGTTGTAAAGGTATGATGTTGGACAATATGAGATCATTATGGTTGACTGTTTTTTGAGGAACATTTTTCAGATATCTATTGCGGGTGAAAGCTAAATGATAATATAAGGCATACATTGA
>JAVYIG010017641.1:0-25065 GCA_035222895.1 Strongylocentrotus droebachiensis | reverse complement strand
TTGCATGCATTGGTAAACCATGCAAGTACCAGTCGAGTATTGCTTAATAAATACATATTTACCTTTGATTGGGTAAGACAAAATGTATGTATATTAATGATACTGAATATAAATTCCTTGGATTTAAATGATATATCTCTAGAAAAGGGAACATGGAGAGAACATGGTTTGCCCTGTGCATCATGTCTATTTAGCAAGAGTTGCATTTAAAGGGGGTGTTTACAAAGGGGCCGCCCCCCCCCCCCCCCCCCTGCGCAAGGAAAAATGACAAATTTTCAATCAATATTGTGGTAATTACATTATTTCAAACTTAACATTATTATTCAGTAACTAAAACCTTTACCGTGTGCGTGCTTCTTTAATGTGTAATAATATTTAGGTTTACAACTGCATAACAATATTTGGCTAAAAATTGCAGGTTGATATTTTGATTGACAGACGTCTCGATTTGTACAGGTTCTTCATACATGAATATTTTGACTCGCGTGGCGTATTGACGTTTCTTTCACATTGCAATCGCAATACCAGAACTTGTCTATACCCTTTAATGTTGCAAGAATTTGTTAAAATTAGATACGAACAAACGATTGAACCTGGAGAAAGGCGCGTCATGACTTGTGTACCTGACACGAGAAGCAAATATTTTAGAAGAAAATTAAATTAGCATAGAGCTAGCAATATAATTATAGTATTTCTTTGTATAGTATGCCACTTTGAATGTATTTGAGAAATCAATCATGTTGGGTTAGATAATTAGATTCTAGTAACTAATCTGGGGACGAAGACACAAATTATACACGTATTGTTGGGTAAGTTTGATCTCTCCCAAATTTAAAAATGGCGTCATAAAAACAGCTTTTATGATTCAATAACATAGATAACGATTATATGTTCATATTAATCAAAAATATCCACCATTTTGCTGGGGAAACAATGGGATAGATTTCCGATCTTTTATTTGAACGGGTTTGAAAATCAAATAGTAGCAACGAATATATACATACTGTAGTTTCTTGTCGTTCGGCACTGATCAGAGCAAGTCGCTAGAATGTACAAAATAGTCTTATTTAGAAAATACGAACGAACACAGCGCGCCAAAAAATGACGGCCTGTGATTGGTTGCCAGGAATCAGTGTAGACGTAATGCCGGCCCTTTATGTAAACGAAATATGATATAATAAGAGTCGTCACGGACACTTTCTGTCGAACGTAGTGGGTTCATTGAGCTGAACACACGCGACTTCAAATTTCTTTGAGCAATAATGTATTTAGGTTGGGGTATAAAAATCGACCAGACAATATTTTAAAATCCCTAACATGACAGATCTTTTATGTGACATCGTACATGTATATTGATATTTTACTATATAAGTTGCGGGTAGGGCATTTTAAATCAAAGTTTTATTTTGTTTTGTGCGACGTATCTATGGAATACAACTTGTACACATTTACAGTGAGTGCGTCAGTAGGGGTTATCCACACCGACCTAATCAATATGGAAGCAATGTTTAGATCATGGCGGTTAGGTTGAATTGTATTGTACAATGAGTATATGGGTGGTTGAATATTCATATACAATGGTGTTGTACATCGGTATGATAAGAACTGGTCAGCAGTGATATAGCGGCACGATCATTATGACTAAAGTGACGAGATGCGCTTTAAAAATTACGAAAACATAATAACCTACTCGTATGCTACAGTGTCAAGCGCATACCAAGCAGTCATTGGATGCCACAAAACCAGGTGAGGCGTTTGAATGATAAAGAGACACGAACTATTGAACTTGAAAACCTAATCCTATGTAATCATGAAAATTACATTAAATAGGTAGACGATTGGTCCAAATGCAAGTGGACAATAACAATTTTGTTAACAATTACAAGCTAGAAACCCATAAATAGGAATTGATTGGGTATATTTTGTTTAATACATGTATCAATTTAATCAGAGTAGCCTGTTCAGCTGATAAAGAATTACACTCAAACGATTTAAATATAAGACATATAGTCAATGAACAATGACTTATTATAAAATGTAACACATAGAAAGGTGTTCTTCAACACGGCTCTGTTGACATTATTGAAATGTAAAATCATACATGATAAAAAAATGTTCGAAACTTAGATGTATGAATATCAAATGATAAGAAGTATACACATTGGCGATAACTAAATTTGACTGAAATGTAATATAAATTAGAGAAAAACAAGTTTGGTCTTAAAAGCCTTTATGTAAGAAATGTAACGTGTAACGTACATGTTAGACTATAACAGCGCGATCAGTATGACGTACGTGCACAGCTGCACTTTTGAAATGGATGATGAAACCATCAAATTTGCACGTAGCTTCATTGTCAAGCACATACCATGCATTCATTGGATGCCACAAACCAGGTGAGGCGAATGTGATACTGAAATATAGTGGTTAGGGATGGATATTACCCCCCAAAACAAGTTGTTGTTGAATTATCATTAGGGACTTTTAGATTTGCACGAAGACGATGTGGATTACTACGGTCGACGTCCTTTTAATGCACTGCCTTGAATGGACGTCACACGTATCAGATCCACGCAAATCTAAAAGTCCCCTATTTCCAACTGGAGAACCTAACATAACTGAAGGCTGAGTCCTTTTGTTGTCAGTAAAATGATTGTATGATAAACTGTAAAATGACGAAATCCTACCTCTGTATGCCTAACAGAGATGTTTTCTCGGCGTTATTATCAATTACAAATTGATTATGTAGCAGGTGATTGTAATCAGTCTTTGTATAATAGCATCCGAACCTGCTTCATAGCAATACACATCATAATCTATAACAAATGTGCAAAGTTTTATATCCAGTTACAAAACCATAGCTTGTTCAATGTAAATATCATGAAATACTTTTTCCCTTATTAAGTAGGAAGGAAATCAACATAAGTGAAACGGAAAGGTTGGACTTTTTTTTTTTATTTACTGGTAAATAAGTACCTATTTTAAATAAAAAAAAGAAGAAGCTATTCATTACAGACCGTACTAATCATTTATAGAGGCATATTATACTGACCACACAAAAACGTTTGAATGCAAGCGCTCAGTCATTCTAAATTTTCAACGAATTAGATAGTATTTGTTTGATGAAGTTCATTGACATGTCTATTATTTATTAGGATCCTGAATACAAACAAAGATAAAAGTATAACAAGGACACCAACGGTTGTCGAACTTAAATTCTAAAATTTAACTCTAAACAAGTTAATAATCGCAAAATAAAAATAGTTTATGAGTTTAAGTGAATGGGATAGTAGAATTCTTGTTTAAAACGCCTTCAAAGTGCATGGTTATTGATATAGACTTATTCTTCTTTATGACAGATTGCTTTGAAGGTAGTTTTAGACCTCCAACATGTGTGAATTTAGATTAAATACGATCATACCAATACAGCTCCACTTTACTAAAAATACGCTGTCCGTTACTCAATTAATTTATCAATAATAACAATAGACGGGCCGGCTGGTTTTGCGAATTATAACCAACATGAAAAAAGGCTATATGTATGGATATTTCAGCCGTCACTGATCTGATTTTGATTAAACAAAGATGATTTTGCCATTTACATTATATGTTCTTTCAAATGTAGTACTCAGTTTGTCATTATTTCACCAACAAAAATGTTTTGTGTCGCGCCCTCTGCGACAATTATCAGTGCTCTTTATTTATATATTAATAGCTTTTTTTAGTAATCCTTTAGTATAGATGGACGAAGTTCTTGAACAATTACATTTCAAAATTATTTATGCCTTTTGAATCTCAATTTATTTTGGCCTTCCTGATTCAAACCTAATTCCACTTCAAAGAATTCAGAAAACTGGTGCAAGGCTTGTTACTCTCTCGAGAAAATTAAAACACATCAACCCAATATCGTATAACTTTCAAAGTTCTTCTTTTGACATACAAAATTGTCCATGGCAAAGCCCCTAATATCTTTCATATTTTATTTCCTAACGTTGTTCTAGTTATTGAGGGCTTATTCGATCATCATCAACCTTGCAGTTAAAGTGACTTGGTAACATTGCCTCAGATTCTGAAACAAAATCCTGGATTTAGCTCATGCTGCACTCATAATTATAAACCTGTAGTTTAGTCAGGATTCCCATGAATTTTAGCTGGTATAACTTTGCTTTTACAAGCCGATCGCCCGTCTGATTATCAAGATACTTATGATTTGAAATAGAAGTTTCTTTTTGTTTCGATTTCCTAACGGTTTTAACACTACAGTCATTCGGTGGAAAATGAATGTGGTACTATTCTGAGGCACTTTATGATCATTTTGAAGCGCTTATTTGGGGGGCTTCAATATAACACCATACCACACACACTGATATAACACGTAGGGCTATGTATACCTCAGATTTAACATTGTTAAACGATGCCTTCAACCCTTGGGATCTCGTACTGTTACAATATATAGCGATCGAGCTTTTTCAATAATTGCCCTTATCCTTTGGTACAAATTACAAGCTAATATTATATTACTTATTCCATGATCAGTTTAAGACCATGCTAAAAAACACATTTTTAAATTCATAAATGATATTCCTACTCGGGCTCAGTTGTGAGTCGCTCAAAAGAAGTGTACAGCATTTTATTCCTTGTATGTTTAATCTTATTTCTGATCTCATTTATATTATTATATATGCATGATTTATCTTTAAAACAAAAACAGATTTATAATTCGTGTGCTCAATATAAGCTTGGTTATTAATATGTAGACAGATAATGATGCGCTTAAAAACAACCGTATTAAGCGCCTAATAAATCTTGTGTATCATTAACTATACAATTTGGGCCGCGACCGATATGTGAAAACTCTTTTGAATGTATACCACCTCGCACATTATGACATTAGTGCAGAGTTGCGGCATATGGGATTCGAACCGCAAAACCTGTTCGTTTTTTCCATGGTCAACCCCCATACCAAGCATTTAACGGATGCCACAAACCAGGTGAGGCGTTTGCTTGTTAAAAAGAGTGTATGCTTTAAATGTTCTAGTTTAGGAACTCCATATATTATACTGTTTTGAGGAATAACTGATTGAGAGCACATAATGCGATGACATTTTGATATGATGAAATATATATTACTTATCAGTTATTACCCCAACCACTTTCAATTTTAATATTATTACCTTTTTACTGTACGTATTTTTTTTGTTCTTCTTCTTCATTAAAAGTTCTATCCTCGGTTATAGTGCCTTTCCTTTTCACTCCTACACCCCCCCCCCCCCCCATTCCGGTAACGGAGTTATTCCATGCGTGTTCCCAAAATCTCCGGATCGTAACAAAAGAAAAAGGTCTACCCGTATTGATTTTTAACACACACCGGACTTATGCTGAAAGGGGGGGGGGGGGGGGGGGGTGTTCTAAAAAGGCTCGTATAACAAAATAAAAAGGTCTACCCGTATTGACTTTACACAACGGACTTTTGCTGAATGGGGGGGGGGGGGGGGGGGTGCTGGAAGCACGCAAATGCTTACTCTAAATAACACTGAGTGGGGGGGGGTGTGTCGGGTCCTACACCTATTTGTCAAATCTTCCTCCTTCTTTCTCTACCAATCACACACGAAATACTGGTATTACATTTACGCTGGCCGCAGGCGATAGTTAGATTGTGGTTGATGGCACATGATCATGTACCCAGTGTAAATATGATGTTGTTTAATTGTTTCCGTTATGTAAACAAAAGAAACGAACTACAGCCATCGGATTGTAATTACTTTTATTTATGATATCATCACATAAGATTTTCTAAAATTATAATTACATTATCATATAGTCTAGATATTGGGAAGTGCGCGCTGTACATGTGTGTGTGTGTTGGTGTATTTGTGTTGCAGTAAGAGCCGAAGGGTCTTTACTCTCATCATTATTATCATCATCACCATCATCTTTCTCTATTTATTCTTGTTTTCGTATTTATTCTTTTATTTCCTCTTTAATGTGTGAATAATTGTATAACAATATTAGCTCTTGATTTCAAATTGACCTTCGATCTTTCTTCACAATAATTCTTCAAGGAGATTATTGTGTAATTTCGTAATTTACAACTTCATTAAACAGAAGAGGATATCAAATTCCACGCACGTAAATTAACCATTCAAAAAAAACACACACCAAAACATGAATTGCAGATCTAAATTTTCATGCGCCTGTACAAATATAAACTTGATTTCCCATTGGCCGAAAGGCCATTTTAACCCCCAGAAAAAGGAAAGAAATAAAAATTTTCAAAGCTTTCATTCTATACAGCGTTTTGTATCACGTAACATAAGTACGTGGACTTTATAGAACGTCACTAGCGATACAATTTGAAACCACGTTGCAAGCTTGTGATATTTCAAAATACACATAACCTATACTTATTATTCAATGCATGATACTAACTGTGTAATCGGATTGTTAGTGCCTTTAATAATGCATGTTACTTTTTAATTGACATTCAATCTATACAAAATTATTAACGTTAAAAACTTACCAAAGTGAGACTGCGACGATTACAATGTGGACCTATGATATAAACTAAAGGAAACATGCGAACAAGACGTCATTGACACCTATATTGCAAAATCAACGCGAAAGGTTGCAGTCTCGTACAGAAAAAGCGCTTACATCCCTTAGTTAACTAAAATGATTCATGTTAAGTCACTGTAACTTATGTTTGTATTCAGAAATGCCTCAGCTACAACGAAAAATATATAGAGGAGTTGTGGTCGAGTGGATACGTCGCAAAACCGTACTGTCGATCACAAGGTCCGCGGTTCGAGTCCCGCCGCCGCACTAATGACCTTTGACAAGACATTGATCTACATTTGCCACAGTCCACCCAGGCGAAGTTAATGGGTACCTGGTAGGAATTTATTCCTTGAAATGCTAGAGCGCCGTATGGCAGCCGTGCTAAAGCCAGGGTAATAATCGGGAGCGCCAGGAGGGTCGAATCTGACTGACATGAGCGCTATACAAGAACCCACTATTATCCCACTATTCGAATGCTTACGACAAATTGATAAATGGATTTTACAAATATGTGTTTGTAATGATAGTAAAGATAGCGGGGATATGAAGTCTACTGCCCTTTTTAGATTACGTTTGGTTCGTAGATATGGAAATTACATATTTTTGTATATACAGACTTTATATCCATACCAACAGAATACTAAAATATTTGATTATATTTGCATCCATCAATAAAGCATGTAAGACATTCCATCATTTTTAAATGACAATTACAACTCTTTCCTAATGCGGCTAATGATAGAGATATATTATCCTTTAACCCGAATAAGGCCGGGGGGGGCATCATGCCCCCCCCCCCCCCCCTCCACGATTTTTCTGATTGTTCGGGAACGCATATGGATGGCGCCCCGCCGCTCGATGCCTTTTTCTCTTTCAAGTCTTGCGCAACTTTTAACAGATTTTTTCGGAAATCGGACCTACGGTTACAAGGTCACGTGACCTTTTGTCTTTGCATGTCAGCCCGAAAATTTGTGTACAAAACATATGGAAAAGTCATTTTTCCTAAAAAAAGATCAAACATAGGTTATTGGGTCTTGTTTAAAGTTTAGGTGGTTGTTTCGGAAGTCAAAATAGTTGAATTGTATCTAGAAATAAAATAAAACAACGAAAACAATAAAATACATAAGTTTTAACACAAAAAGAAATACATAAGAAATTATGAAAAACAAGAGATAACATGAGGAATAAGCTGGCACTTCCAATTTGTTTTGTCGTATTATTATTCAGAATGGTCTAATGAATATATGTAGTGAAAAAGAATGCTTAAATATGAATAATATATGATTTATGGGTAATTTTTTTATTTGTATGACCTTATTTGCATAAATTAACATAAATATGCAAATGAGTAAATTTTTCAAAAAAATGAAATTATCATAGTATTCTATACACTTCACTTGACATGCGTGCAAATGTTCGCGGAGGTCGGCCGCTCTGCGGCAGAGATCTTATGGGGGGGGGGGGGCATAATGTCCCCCCCCCCCCCCCCGGCCGTACTAAGACCTCAAATAGCCCGGCCTTTTTAGGGTTAAAAGATTATAGGACTCCTATGATATTGGAATTAATGCGAATGGCAGACGTATTTCTGTTTTGTTTTGTAGTGTCAAACCTGATATCATTTGATTTGATTTGATTTGATTTGATAAGGTTTTATTCAATATTCGACAATACAGCTGGAGGCTGATACAAGTGAATTTACAAGGTAAAATTTCCATAGACATAAAAATATAATTATATGCTTTAACACTTTAAAATTAATCCAGATATAAACAGTACATAGTAAATGAATCATAAATAATGAAAACAATAATAATAATAATATTGAGTTCGGTTTGCATACTTGGATATGAGATAAATAGAAAATCAAAGGGTATAAGATCAGATATACAGTTTGAGAGTCGGTGCAGGAAATGTTGATAATGTATTAAGAGAAAAATTATTATTGATCATTAAAAAATTGAAACTAAATGATTAAACTGTAACATTTACATGAAGTATATATACAAAATAAATCGATAAAATACAATTATTAAATATTGTTATGTATGATCTTAATGAATACCTGATGTAAAACCCGGCTTGAAAACATTAAATTACATTTATTAAATTACATCTATTGAAATAACATTAATAATTATTGCATTGATCAACTTGCATTTATCAAATTTAAATTTAAAAAGTCAGATAATATACATTGTTCTTCTGAGTTGTATAGATTGGCAATGAGAATATCTTTTATAATAATTTATCGGATCAAAATTGCATTTAACTAACTTATATCTCTAAAAATTACATTTCTTTCTCAAAATAAAATTCTTAAAAACTGCATTTTATCAGAGTTCTATTTATTAAAATCATATTTATCAAAACTATATTCGTAAAACTACATATAAATTCAAATAGAGGTATAGGATCAAATAGCTAGACCTATATGAGGAGGTCGGGATTCCTATTTAATAAACGAACAATTGATGGGATACTAGAATTGTAATATCTTGTGGTCCTGCATTTTGGTTCATGGAGAAGATGTGAGTTCCGTAACTGCCTTCCAGACATTGATCGTCGGGACTTTGGAAGAAAGTCACGATGGCGAGCTGACGTGAGAAGGTCACTT
Organism: Strongylocentrotus droebachiensis; assembly: GCA_035222895.1. Classification (NCBI taxonomy): domain Eukaryota; kingdom Metazoa; phylum Echinodermata; class Echinoidea; order Camarodonta; family Strongylocentrotidae; genus Strongylocentrotus; species Strongylocentrotus droebachiensis. The sequence continues at coordinate 15,893 of JAVYIG010017641.1, read as the reverse complement.
GCAAAAGAGAGGAGAAGACCTTCTCGTCGTGAGTGGAGAGAATCAAGATGGAGGAGATCCAAAGCACCGCGGTAGGAGTCATACCCACCAAGGATGACTCGACAGACCCTTTTCTGCACACGTTCAATGTCGTTGCACATTATGCATACATAAATGTATCTCGATAAAAAATATATAAGTAGAACACATCATTTTCTATTTCTTCATATGCATATGTGTACTACTCACTTTGTTGACGGAGTATAAACGCTGAACTTCACTTAAAACATCCCCACCGTGCAGACTAAAGGCCTTTATCATCTTCATGGCGAATCCTCGTCATGTATTTACTCACTATAGCGGTTTCATTCTAGTAACCCTTTGCAGCTAATATTGATAGAAACATCAGATAAACAGTGCCATTGTTTTGCACACGCCAATGTAACATAAAACGGAACTTTAAATCCAATGTTCAAACAAAAACTAATTTAAAATTGAAAACGTTTGCCTACATTTTAGAGCTTAGCTATTTGCATAGAATGACCACAATGGAGATTGGCTCATGATAGATCAGTTATTTTATGAAACTTCGAATAGTTCCGTCCCATAGAGATTGCAGATGGGGCAACTCTGGGTCATATCAGGATGTAACGTCCCTTTGAGCCTATAGAAGCAGCAATGCCTCTCATAGCAGTCAATATATCTATACTATGTTTGACAAGGAATAAATTCTAAATATGTTTTTTGCATATAGAAAATTGTCAGACATTTGCAAACAGAAGTATCATTCGGTCTTCAAAGGGCTGTTAGGCAGTTGGATTGGTCTTACTTAGTTAAGAACTTGAATCTAGTACTAGGTCCATGGTTAAAATAATAATGTATGTCGATCGGAATCGACAATTTGAACATCGAGGCATCCTCGACAAATTGGTTGGTTGAGATCCTACTTCAAGTAGGGAGTCCTACATGAACAAACTTGTATTCACATCGCTTTTGAAGCTAGGTACTGACACAGAATGTGGACAGGAATGTGTGGAAGGCCATCACAGCTCGGGCAGTTGACCCGACTTAAGTAAGTAAGTAAGTACTGACACAGAGAACTCAACTAATGATAGAATGAATATGGACATTCTAAACCATTCCTGCTCAAACGAATTAAATAAAAGATGTGTATGACTATTAAATTGACTGACATAATTATAATCGTATTTTCAAAGTACCGACTGAAAAACCAAAGATACTCTTCCTGACTTCGGTAGATGGCTGGACTAGCAAGCACCATATCTTTGTCAATACAAAGGGTCCGTATTAACAGGCAATGTACATTTTCGTTACGATGTTCTCGTTGGGTTTCCGAGGAAATGTTCTTCCTTTTATTTGTTTTTCCTTATGTAGTTCGTGTCTATGTTGGTTGTCGGTCTCGCGGGCTGTGGGTCTTTTTTTGTCGAAGGGGGGGGGGGGGGGGGGGGTTAAATTAGCGCATATATGTTGTTATTTTGTATCAGTCTAGTTAAATTTCTGGTGGAAATATATCGTTCTTTATTATATCGTCTATATGTTGCCCTATTGGTGATGTAAGTAATGTGGACCTTTTTTAAAGGTTGGTGTCGTTGATTAACGGTCGTACGTGCCTCCGTCCTCGTTGGCGAATTATGGGGGGAGGAGGCGGATCGTAATGGCCGTGTGTGCGTGTGGGCTTTATCGGTCTATATGGTTGTCTGTATACTAGGACCATTATTATAGATGTGTATGTTTCTATCTTATCTGAAACATTGTCAAAATAATATAATGACGGAAACTGTACAAACACACCATAATACCACCATATTTTGACAAGAGGACAACGTATAGACTATCGGTATAGTGGTAACGATTTCTGTCAAAAGTGTTGATAATGATGCAGATATTCATCTCATCTACGGACCTAATTACTATGAAAGCAAGGTACACGTCAAGCTGATAAATGGCAGTTGGAGTAGACTGTATGCATATTATGATTGGTCTGCATATTATCATTAAACACACATTTGTCGTCAAACTGTGCCGATATTGATGGGATACCTTTGACCATGGCAGCACGGTCAGTATGACTAGATTGTCTAACCTTGTTCCTTGAATTGTGGACATTGAATCTGCTCATTTTATACAGAGTCAACCTAATACCAACTGTTCGTCGGATGCCACAAACCAGGTGAGGCGTTTGGATTACTGCCACTTCTCTTCAACGGCATGGACGGCTGTTGATATAGCCCCCCCCCCCCCCCCCCCCCAGTGTACTATGAATTTGTTCAGTAACTATTTAATTCATTTCACCCTTTACTGCATTATGTTTAAATCCAAGTTCATATCAACCAAGCACTCTTGCAGATCTATGGTAACAGAGTTTTGGATACCCTAGCAGGATCAACCTCTAGTTAGTTCACAGGGCATTGTAGGGTGTGTTGCAAAATCATTTATGGACGTAAATGTCATGAAAGGAATAAATATCGCATTGAGTTTAAATTATTTGGGATAAGTAAGAGGGAAATCAATAATCGCGCAAAAACGTCAAGGTGATGTATTCTTTCTGTTGCCGATCCCCAACCCTGCGATTGTCAGAGACTTCTGCGACTCTGCACATTGCAGCCTCCATTTACCAATCCCGGAGGAGCATATATTTATAGCTAATATCCCTCGTTTACGGCCGCGCACATGCCTTTCTCACCGGGCAAGTATTTAGCACTTTCCTGAAGAGGAGCAATGCAGATAAAATGACGTGTTCAAATACATAAACAAAAATGAGCCAATACTCATATCCACGACTTATTAACTTCAATCAACGTCAATTAATTAAAACACTCAACTATGACACAAATATTCTACTGTCATTACAATCCATGTGAACGAAATGTTGCATCACAAAAGCTTTGGCAGTTAGATATTAGATAGGGTGTTATTATAAGCTTAGTAACAAGCTCTCAAACGAAGTATGATCATAATATTTATGTCATGGCTTTGAACATGAAATCTTCCGGCTTTTATGCAATAAATCGGTTTATATCACCTTTTCTTTGTAAGAAGTACACCTTTCCCTATTAACAACTACCTTTTTCTACATGGAAAAGTGCACCTTTTTCCCATGTGCCCCATTTTCCTTTGTAATAAGTGCCCATTTTTCTTATGATAAGTGCCCCCATTAAAACGGAGAGCCCCTTCCCCTTCTTTGGTTAGCCCTTTTTTAAATCTCTAATAAGTGTCCCGTATATTTTTAAAATGTGCCTTTTTTTTCTTTTTAATAAAAACCACTTCCCCCCTAAATGCCCTATTCAAATCTGATCGGTGCCCCTTTTCTTTCAACAAGTGCATTTTCCTTTACCATAAGTGTCCCTTTCAAGTGTGATACATGACCCTTTTCACGTCTGATAATTTTCTCTTTAACATCGATACGTGACCCTTTTCCTTTCGAATAAGGGAAATATTCCTTTTTCATACACTCCCCTGTTCACCTGTCTTAAATTCACCTATAAAAATATGATGGCTACTGTGATGTTATAGGCAAGTGCTCCTTTTTCCTAATAAATGTCTTATCCCTTTCGATAAGTGTACCTTTTCCTCTCATCATTAATCGTGCCCCTAATTTAAAACGACTAAGAGCAATTTCCCCAAAAGCTAGCTCGTTACGCTCACTCGCATAAATCTTATAGATGATATGATTATGTTACTAATCAAAGGTATTTTCAGTTTTTCGTTGTGAGACTGTGCTTATAATCCCATTAGGATTGGGGTTTTCCTCTGTATAAGATGTATTTTTTCGCACTGCGACCCTCAGAAATAAACATTTTTCCTCACTCGCTTCGCTCCCTCGCAAAAGCATATTCGGACACCAGACCCAACTGCAAAGTGTAATGCTTAAGCAAAATCTTGTATGATGTGTATACACCAAATGTATAAACATTTGTTTATTTTCGCTATGAGATTTCACTTTGTAGGTGCCTTGTTTTTTCTTCAGAAAGGGCCTATTTTGTGTTAGTTCCCCCCCCCCCCCCCATTTAGAAGTGGCTTCGTCGCACCTGGAGATACCAACTAAAAGACTAAGCAAAACAATAGTGGTGAACGGACAAACATGAAACGTGTCAACCATCGAGAGGTTTACTTTGCGAGTGGTCACTGATAAGTTGCAGGGGGGAGCCAATCGGTTAGATACATGGTCATGAATTGCCGGAAACAAGATGTCACTCCTACTTAAAGATGAGAGAATCGTGGGAATTCGATCATTGTGCGATTGGATTTTTTTTTTTCTCTGGTTAAAATCTAATCCCCGATTTGATACATACTCTTAGCCATTGTTGGTTCTACTATGTCCCTTAAGGTGTTTGTGTATATTTTGTGTTGCTCTTTATAATCCGCTCTTCATTTGTTGCCAACTGGTGTCCATGTAAATGGGTTGCCGATTTGCTCTTGTATCGCCGGCACGAACTGAACATCAATCACCGTTAACATGTCGACAATCGATCAACGATTAGGAAGTCTTCTGCCGACGGAGGATTTCAGTGCGAACTTTACCACCATCAGCCTATCAGGAAACCTAGAATTACCAGTCACCGATCCTTTCCCTTTGTTTCCCCATATACCTACTGCCTTCTCTCTGCCCTTGACTTGCAGCTTTGTTATCATATTTGTAGCTTAAAGCACTAGCTTTTTAACCCCAACCCACCTGTCCTTTTTCACGACAATGGTTATCATTGTTTGATCAATTCATAATATCTGCTTTTTAATCAGTGCAATCCATTTATATTCGTGTTTTAAAGAACTGTAAAAAGCAACACAGAGTAAATATATATATAACTGAAGTCACACCTCATCTAAAATGATATATTGACTAATAATGAGCGATAATTTTCGTATGCATGTTTCAATCAGTGATAATACTCCTCCCGTTGTAAGAACATCGGCCATTGATCTCCGACTAGTTATTTATAATCTCCGATCAATTTCTGAAGAAATAAATGCCCATTCAACAATAAATCGTAGAGTGGTCGCAAATTAGTTAACGAAACCCTCTGATGATCAGACAATTTTCGTACAACTTTACGCAACCAATCGCGAATGCCTTTCCACCAATCGGCAATTGATCGCCCACTATTAATTCTCGCGATGAGTGCAGCTTTGTTTGGTTGTCAGAAGTCGGCAATGAGCTTAAGGCAACAAGTGAAGTTTGCAGGCACAGTCTCTACTTTGTCACATTATTACAATTCATGAAACCTTAAACAAAGCCTATCTCCGTCTGTATGTAGCTGTGTGAGCTAAACTACAGAGCAGTATGTTAGACGCATCATTCTCACAGTTCAGAAACTGTTACTCGCAGAATACTGACCAGGGTTTGTCTCATCAGGTATTCGTCTCATTCTCGCCGGATCTGATTTATATGCAGGCGAGGTAGAGGTCAAACTAGCGGGTGGCAGTTGGGTTCTACTGTATGATTTGTATAATTGGTTTAACCTATAGTAATGACCAACATAACTATCTTCAACTTTGGTGATATCAATATTGTTGGGATGTCTATGAATATGGCAGCGCGGCTAGTATGACACAAATAACGAGCTGTAATTACAGATTGTTACGCAACAAAATCTGCTCGTTTTCTTCAGTGTCAGAGAGATAACAAGCATTTATCGGATGCCACAAACCAGGTGAGGCGTTTGACTCTTCATGTTGATAGGACTTACGAAACATGACGTGAACTAAATAACTATGCAAATGTTAAATTAAAGGTACACTCATTCGGTTTGACGCTACTGAATCATGTTTATAAACAACAAAATGGGGTTCTAATACGAACATAAGGTCTGTTTTATAGATTTTGCTATTAATAACGGGTTCGAGTCATTACTATAAACTCCTGAAATATTGGCATTCGATTTGCTGCGAAGACTTTAATGTCAGACACTATTGAGTGATCGACTGACTTTTTTCTTCTTTGGTAATAACATACATAAAATGAGCTGTAAAGGGTAGGCCTACATGGGCATTTGTCTACATCAATAACCCACATCCTGTAATGGTCAAAATTAAACTGATTGATTTTTACGCAGCACAAAACGTACGACCATTCGGTACTATGGTCTGAAAATCAGACTATTACTTACCGACTTGGTAGCACTTAAGTCGATTTCACAACTAATAGGCGTTATTTTCCCACTTAAAGACATTTTCAAGCCCCCTTTTTATGGAAGTTCTAAATTAGTATTACCTTTTAAATGCCGTTGGAATTTAACCTTTTCATTTTTTGGTCTTCAAATTGGACATAGTACCTTTAAACATAGCATAGCACCATCTGTCTCTAGGTATGTCAGTCTAAGTACAGTGCAGTTTGCTCTTTGCATAGTCTTACATGGAATATTACTAATGTTACTCACAACGACTGACCAGGGTTTGCGCCTCCAAACTAACTCCAATGTGACTGAATTAGGGGTATTCGTCTCATCCTCAATTTATCGCCCACTATTAGTTCTTGCGATGAGTGCAGCTTTGTTTGGTTGTCAGAAGTCGGCAATGAGCTTAATTCACTTGAGTGAAGTTTGCAGGAACAGTCTCTACTTTGTCACTTTATTACAATTCATGAAACCTTAAACAAAGCTTTACTCCGTATGTCTTTTGCTGTGTCAGCTATACTAGAGAGCATTATGTTAGATGCATCATTCTCACAGTTAACTGACCAGGGTTTGTCTCATCAGGTATTCGTCTCATTCTCGGATCTGATTTATATGCAGGCGAGGTACAGGTCAAACTAGCGGGTGGCAGTTGGGTTCTACTGTATGATTTGTATGATTGGTTTAACCTATAGTAATGACCACATATCTTCAACTATGGTGATATCAAATAATGGTGGGATGTCTATGACTATGTCAGCGCGGTTAGTATGACACAAATAACGAGCTGTAATTACAAATTGTTACACAACAAAAGCTGCTCGTTTTCTTCAGTGTCAGAGAGATACCAAGCATTTATCGGATGCCACAAACCAGGTGAGGCGTTTGACTCTTAATGTTGATAGGACTTACGAAACATGACGTGAACCAAATAACTATACAAACGTTAAGTTAAAGGTACACTTATTCTGTTTGACGTTAAAACCTGCTTATAAACAACAAAATTGGGTTCTATTGCGAACAAAAGGTCTGTTTTTATAAATCTTGCTGTCAATATTGGGTGTCAGTCATTGGTATAAACTCCTGAAATATTGGCATTCGATTTGCTGCGAACAAATTTGTTTGAATATATCATCTGCTACCAACTGTTATACAACAAAAATCAATCTATGAAAGAGAACCCTAGTGTCGATCATTTAGGCATGATTGTAAAGTACATCTCAACCGTCCACCTTTCTGGGTGCATCCTTAATATTACAGTTTAGGATAACGCGTAAAAGTCAATCCATTTTAAAAGGTGATTTGTGGTTTTTATTGTTTTTCTTTTTCATTTGGCGTCTGTTTTCGGATTTGTGTCGGGCCGCATGACCCTTGTTAGCAGTTGTCTGGGGACATTGAATGGTTTTGGCCACAGTTTCAATTCAGTTTATTTTCATTTTTACCAATGTTGGTGATAGTGCTCTTTGTGTTGATGTCATCGCAGAGAAGAGATAGGACTGGAACCTATGCTTGAAATGAACTTGCAATACTCTTCATATATGAATAGGCGTGAGGAGACCTGTTACGATTTAATGACTTTTGAAGCCGTATACTTTGGAAGAGGGCATGATAATTTACAAGGCTTTCGAACATTTCATACTCTTCCATTCCCAACAAACTTTGACTGTTTACATTTTAAATGGCCTTTTCTATTTTCTTTTTTGATCACTTTCAATTGCTATAACAATTGTGTGTTGCTGGATCGTCTGCTGTTGGTGAAATGTTAAATTGCCTTAAAGATTATAGAGCACGTTTTAAAGGATTCAAATAGTTTTCGAATTATAGTAGGGCTTTCTTGATAAAGTAACATGACTACCATTCATCTTCGTTGTAATCCCTCCATCATCATCTATGGGATTTATAACAACAACCAGAAAAAAGACAAAACGCTGTTTTGAATTGAAGTACTGGAGAAACAAGGCACTTTCCATAAAAGCTATGATTCGACAAATCATTTCATGCAAAAAAGAGGAATTGTTCGTACTTATAGTATTTGTCAATGTGTCACGTGACGAAAAATCGATAACTCACCAAAGTTTGCTTTTTACGATGCAAACAAACGGCGAAACTTCGGAGAGCGTTAAAAAACACACACTCCATAGATGGGGTTTTCGATTTCGATTTCTTGCGACTGGCAGTAGTTGCTATGCAACTATTTGCGAAACACAGGAATTTGAGACAATCCGACGATTTTTAGTTGCAGTGTAAATGCAGCTTGAGTTTAGTAGACGATACCCAACTGCCGGACTGTGTTCAGCTAAAGTAATAAACAGTGAACAGGTAAGAAACTAATAAGGTATGGCTTGACTGTCTTTAAGGAGGTCAATCGTATACACTTATTCCACTGTGATTGAGATTAACAACAAAGTGTTAATTTGTATGTAGATTCTAAAAACTAGATAAGACCTAGATCTACTCCATGCACACAAGACATGAAGATGCCCATCTAGATGCATAGTCTTTAGACAAAAGTTAGTTATATAGGGTCTAGGTTTTAAGTGTTAGCCTTACTAAAGAGTCTTCTACACTCTTTATTTCTTAGAGATATTTGCATGTCCGAAATAGTTACATTTTTAGTCCAAAAGAGATTTAAACCGTAGACAACCACGAACTTGGATCTAAAGCAAGGCTCTCTAATACTTATAATTCATATCCCTCAAAATATTTAAAATTCAGGTTTACTTTCTTTGTGTTAAGTCCCAAAATATATCATTTTGACTGCGCGCGCAAGCAAGACTTTGTATACAGACGATCCAGTTAGTGATAAGCTATAAGCCCTCACATATGTATATAGCCAGAAAACAAATTTTCTTTGAACTTTGAATTCTATGATCACCTTAATTAATCTTCAAGACTCAAATTAACTTGAAGTCTTCAAAAATAATACAAACTTCAGTTCTAGGAAGAGAGTAACCTTAGAGCTAGGAATACTTTTCGATTCTCAGAGACCTTTACCAGATTATATCAAACGTTATTTATACCGCATCATCGTATCATTAATTTATCACATTTTAAAACTTCATATCAAAAGAGAGTAGGTTAAATTTCTATATTGCTTTATCGATGAGTTTAGGGCCTTTCCCCCTTATTTATGGGGGTTTAATCTTTGAGGGTTATGGTCGATACTTAAATTCTATCTGGGCTTCTTCTTCGGGAAATACCGAGGGTATTCGACCCAAGTAGACTTTAGGCTACACATCTACATAAAAGGTATGTAACATAGCTTTCAGCTAGTATTAAATAACATAAGATGAAAGCAGGATGCAAGATTTGCATAGAGGATATATAATACATATAACTCCAATCCCTGATTTTTCACTGGCTTTCAATTGCACAGCAAAATAAATCTAAGATTCTGCTCCTAACATTCAAAGCTTTTTAACATTTACTAGCTCTGACAAGCTTCACTGCTTTATTTTCTCCCGCTTTGTTCACTTCTTCCCTTAGACTAACTTCCACATCCCATGCACGCCTTGATCAGACGCCAGGACCCCGCTTATGCACTCGATATGGAGACCACGCCTTCTCTTAGAATCGTACCCAAACTCTGGAGTAATCTACCTACTGACGTCCTTGATGCCCACTCTCTTAACTCATTTCACTGTACAGTGAATTCAATACTTTCTCGTTCGACTTTCCCTCTCTGTGCAATGTACTCTAATATTAAATGCTCGATTATATCAATCGTAATAATGCAGCTTTATTGTAAAGTAGGTTGTAGATCTTTATTATGATTTCATTCATTCTTAAGTATATTTGTTGTATCTTAGAACAAAACTAATGGTGATAGTTATTTATATTATCATTATGATAAGTAGTAGTATCAGTAGTAGTAGTAGTAGTAGTAGTAGTAGTAGTAGTAGTAGTAGTAGTAGTAGTAGTATTTGTAGTAGTATGTGCAGAGCAATAAAACTCATTATGTACCGCACTATATAAGTATCGCGTAGTAATGTTCTTGTAATAAAGTATATTTCCATTGAACTCGAACAATTTAGATGATCGTTTTACATTTGCAGAAACAATAAATAGTTAATTATAACTATTTACAATACCATAACTTTAACAGCTATTCGTTCATGCTATCCGATAGGTTTTCGAATTCAGATAAAAACCATCTGTGAGATGAAAGGGTGAAATGCAGGGTACTGCATCAGCGAAAATATTAGTTTTGTGTATAATATTAAAACTAAATAAGGAAATACACCAACTATTATGCAATACAACTAGAGGATCTGAAATGAATATGGGTCTCCAAGACAATTTCGAGGAGCGTACCTCAGTATCAAGATTGCATGATTCAATAGCTTTAACCATTACCAAAAATTGGACGAATGGCATAAATGCTTTAGATATTTGTCTTTTACAATCCGTGTAATTCTTTAAAAGGGACAACTTTGGCTGAAGTGTTCCAGGTAAATTATAAGATACTCAATTATAAGGGGAAAAAATGTATTCCAGTCACATATTTAAACAGTCAAAGAGCTAAATGTTTGTTTTCTTCTGTCCTTTTTCAATGCACAACCACTTTTAATAGTATGTTCACTCAAAGTAATGTAGTAGTGGTGGTTATTTCACCTGACTGCTAAGAAAGCATAAATGCTTGTTAGTAAGCAACCGGCCGGCCGACGGCTTTAGGTCCTCTCCGAGGGACCTGGTAATGAGGATTAATGCCTTACCAAAAGGTGGGAAATGATGGTGATTTCTGATCGTGAGCTTCGCGTAATCACTGTTCATTATACGCTTGTACCAAATACTATTGGACCATCTTCGGCGTGTTGTCTGATTTTCGTGTGTTTGTTCCCGGAGAGTCTTCGGACGCGCGGGTTCGGCTGCCTATGCCAGATATTTGTGTTTCTTTTGTCGGGCTTGTTCGGTGCGCAATATTTTATGTTGCTCGTTGCTAGGTCGGACAGACCTTGAGCTTGTTCGACCTGGCAACGACAGATTGATGTACGCCGAATGGGCCTTGGCGGGGGAGACCCGGGGATCTGGCGCGGGCGGGTCTGTTTGTTGCGCGTCTGGTCTCTCTGGGAGCGGACATGTGCAGAATTTGATGCACGTTGTTGATGGTCCATTATTTAATTTATACTAGGAATCTCGCTCAACAAGCCTAGCTTTTCTTAGAATTCCTTTTTCCCCTCTCAGTTTAATCAAGCAATATAAAATATTTTGTCTAATTCTCAAACTTAAATGTACTCGGTAAACTTATTTGATTACGAACATACTTTTCAGTATTTCGTTACTTTTATAATTCGTTTGTTATATTATGTATTATATTACTGTATGGTTTATATATGTCATTTAATTTGTAGATATTTGAGTGGAAAATAAATAAAATCAAATCAAATCAAATCAAAATGTTGTAATAATTACATTATTAGTAAAGTGTGATAAAAAATCCGATATAACGATGAGACATAATAAAGTTTTCCATTTTAAACTCATAATTGTGTTAAAGTCTGATGATATCTCTGTACGTTTCTATAAAAGGCTATGATTGAATTGGTAAGTGTATTTTGAGAATATGTGACGTCATTTTTTTCTAAGGGAATGTATTGATACCCAATACCAAAATACAACAATGCCTACCATGTTCTAAAGAACGTCTGTAAATCATCCCCACGATTTACCCATATCCCATTTTTCTAGATTCCTTTGAAGCAAAGGGGCAAGTCGATAAGGGTAGAAAGTTGGCTCGACTTGTGGTATATGTTAACTAATATCAGTTTAAAATTAAACTTTACATTTTGTGTCAAATCACACCCTGGAAAATTAGTGAAAATTAACGAATTAACAGGAAAGCTTTGTTTGAGAAATGAGGTAAAAACTTGCATCGATTTCGATCAAGTAAAAACGAAATTAAATGTAAAGATACAAATGATTCAAAATATTATATTGCAATTAACTACGCTAACATTTCCATTTTGTATCTACAGATTTGTTTTTGTTTTGCCTTTCTTGCCGAATTTCTTTCTTATCTTCTTCTTACTCTAGAATTGAAGCATAGGGTTGTCTTATTTTAATTTTTTTGAAGCCTTGGTTTAAATAAAACGTTGATATTGCTCAGCATATTGTGATTATCAAGTGTTCAGGAATCGTAAACAGAATAACAAAAATAAAGAAGTTGATTACTTTGTTGACACGATCTTAAAATGCAATATCGATCGAGAGGTTTCGATATTGGAGTATTGATCTTTTAATTTAAATTATATTTACCTTAGTTCTGATTTTTTCGAAATAAATTTCAATCTCTTGATGCGCTTTTTAATTTTTATCTCCATGCTGATATGGATCTTCTAAAAATATGAATGCAAAAACATTTTGTCAGGATATGAAAGTTCAATTATGCAATGTTCTTTATTTGTGTCATAGTGAATTTTCTTTTTGAGCAGTTTTGTCTGTTTCGCTACTCTTTATATGTCATGTTTCCCCGCTACAAACTCATACTAACATGTTTGCACTCCCACAGCCTATTTCTATTACAGCCTTTCCAAGCTTTGAATGAATTATTGCTTGTCTTCTCTCTCTTCGTTTTTTTTAATTTTTTCATAATAATAATAATCATCTTCATAACCATGATGTATCTTTTTTTATAATGAACATAACCTTCTTGATTTCAATTTACTTCTTAGCAATGAACCTCTGATCTGCATATCTAAAATAATGGCAGGGTGACCAGTTTTTAAGGACACGTGTTAGTTATATTTATGTCTACCAACCCATCTAACGTATACATATATTTAAATGTAATGGCATACATTTTCAAAATTATCAAAATTTTCAAAATCTTTATTATATCAATTTCTTTGTTCTTTCAGGTTCAATAAAATGTGGTGCTCCATATATTCCTCATCATGCCATGGTGGAAGATCTCCGTCTGAATTACGACTTTGGTGACAGTGTGAATGTGACGTGTAATACTAGTGATGCTTACTTCCGCCTTCAATGCCATAACAAAGGATTGTGGAGCGGGCCGCTTGCATCTTGTCCCGAACCAAAGAGTAAGGTTTCCTCTTAGTTCCTGTAAAAATATGATATAAGCTGATTCTGTTTTCAAAGGAAATATTTCAGAAATGAATCATTAATCATTTAGTACGCATTTTTAGAATATCAAAGCCACAGCGTTTCATAACTTTTCGTAAAATCCCTTTTATTGATGAATATAAATCAGACCTGCAATATTGTTCCATATGATCATATCCGTAAGTTATGTGGAATTTAATCATTATCATTTTATTATTTTAAACTACGTTTATGATTTGCTGTCATACACTCTAAAAGGCTCAAATTCCCCTTTCAATGTACAATCGATATTGTCAATATTTTGAGTAATACACAAGCGCTCTAGAATAGTCTTAAAATTATTCGTGAGAGAGAGTCAAATCTCCTTTTTGATACCCTGTTTTAAATTTATTATTATCATTGGTTTTTATAAAAACTAATACAATATGCATATTCTAAAAATTCCTCAAATATTCATCACCTCTTTTCATTTGTCCTCGCAGGTGCTCCTGCTCCATCAGTTGACTCCTGCACTGCCCCAGCAGTGCCAATTGATTCAACCATTCAGAATCTTCGTCTCTCATACAAAGACGGTGACAGGATGAACGTGACATGTAACGAGGGCCCTGAGTGGTTCGGCGTGACATGTGAGGATGGAATATGGACAGGTCAAAACATAGTGTGCCCCGTCCCTGCCATAGGTATGCCAAACATACATTGAAATGACCATAACGGAATAAAAGCTACCGGTCGTATATAGATTTGTTACGATAAAGATGTAAATGTTTCGTGATATAGGGCTTCATTAATTTGACTTTTAATCGAAAAGTTGAGGGATCGAGTCCCATCCCGCTACTGATGTCATTTGAACACATCTATGCACATTTGTCTATCATTGAACATGTATAAATAAGTGTGTGACATTTACTCGGGCAATACAAATTAAAAGAAGAAGACTCAATTATAATTTTTTTTTAACAACATTGATTACAAATAAATCGGTATTCAAATGCTTTACACTAAAATGACACGAAAATGCAAGGCAATGTGATAATTTTCTTTAACATTTCATGTAAAGATTTAAAGCGCCCTTCAAAAAGGCTCATTCTGTCGTTTCTGTGGGGGGAGGGAGGTGTAGGGTAGTTTGTGCAACCCATGACTAGGGTCTCTTCGTTTTCGATCGAAACGTAGTTTAATTTTTAATAACCAAAGATTTGCGCTTTATTGGCAACTCATAGCGCTTGCAAGAGGCTTCCCTGAATATTTACTATGCTGTAATGAATGTAGAGCCTTCGAAAATGTTTTTTATTTTGAATATTCTCGAACTTTCTTTGTTTGTACAAGTAAACTATAATCGCGATAAATCATTATGTTCTAATTTTAAAATACTTCATTTGCAGAATGCAGTCAGCCAATCATATCTGTCGACGCATACATTGGAAATGTTAAGCCTCGCTACAAGAATGGTGACCAAGTGAACATCACATGTAACGACGATTCTGTTTCTTTAATTTGGGAATGTCACCGAGATGGCTTGTGGCGTGGGTTTCCCTTCGAATGTTCTCGTACTAATCCACCGCACGAAGGTAATTATGCACTTAAAGATATCCGATAAAACGGGATAATCTGGTACCAGACTATGATACGATCTGGTACCACATCATATAACAAATTATAAAGTAAACAATTTATCCTCTGAATGTGGAGTATTAATAGATGTATGTCATTTTAACTGCGCCTTTTACATATAACATCAAGCTTTGTGACCAAAATGTCTCTCCACCTTAAACATATTAACCCATTGCTTACGGGAACCTGAAGGTCCCTGTGTTAAGCCTATGGGAATAAGATAATTTAGAAGTCAACAGGAAAGACTTTCTGCAAACTCTTTCACACAATACATTTCTTATTTCTAAGATCAAATAAAACATGATGAATTACAAGACCCAAAAGCATTTTCACATGAGATGTAAAAGAAACGAAAAGTAAAAAACGTAAAAAGGATACTGCTTTACAAATTCAGCTCATCTCTGTGCAAATTATGAATATTTGTGGAACGATTTACCTATTTGCGCTGATATTAATACCGTCTATAATTTACGATCCGGACTATTCTATACATATATTCTAGTTCATGCCCACCTTGTTTTTATAATGTTTTGTTATCTTAAACAAAAAACTGTTTTGTTTACGGGGCCGCTAAAGTTATGTACGGGATTTGGCTGCATGCTCGGTAAAACAAAAATAGAGATATCTGAAATAAAGATACAAAAAACAAATTTAAATGGAAATATGAGTACAAATATGAATGCAAATAAGAAAAAACTAAATACAATTACCAGTTTGAATTTGAATACGAGTACAAATGCAAATGCTAAATTTGAATACAAAGATGTATGTTAATACAAAAATGAATGCGATCTTTGCTGATAACCAAATTACTTGTATTTCCAGGGCAACAACCTTCACCCCCGGGGCGCTTTACAGGACCTAAAACTGAGCATGATGGAAGGGATTACTTTATCACTGGCCTTCTGGTTACAGCTGTCATCTTATTCATCCTTGTTCTGATGTGTATGGCTGTGTTTGTTATCTTCATGAGAAAGTAAGTAAATATTTTCGTTATTGTTTTCTATTTATGCAAAACGTCTCTTTTATTGTATTAAGGCCGTAATTAAAAGCAGTTCTCAGTTGATGACAGGAATTTAACCGCGTTTAACATTAACCCCGTTCCTTTACCTAGGA
>JAVYIG010017640.1:0-25067 GCA_035222895.1 Strongylocentrotus droebachiensis | reverse complement strand
GGGAATAATTGAAGTGCGGTGTCTCTCAGTTCTACAATAGGGTATAGTTATGTGTAGAGAGTTTCAGAGTTCATGGCAAGAGGTTTGGCGACGAGTTGGCGGTAGAACATAATTCAATCTCGTGATGACTTAAACAGTTTGAGAGAAAAGGATTCAAGAAGGGCAAGACGGCAAGAAGTGGTGTGGTTTCATACAACTGTTCTTATCCAAGGATAATACAGCAGACACGTTTCTGTACTTTCTTCAGACTGCAAGATAACTGTTCGGGAAATTGATGTGGACCAAACTGGAGAAGCGTATTCGAGCAAAGATCGGATATATGTCGAGAAGATGTCTGCTAGATCTTCACATCATACTCCGAGATGTCGTAAATGTAGTTGTTTGCCGGCAATTGATATCATATCGAACACTTTGAAATTCCATTTGAGATCTGACTGTAATATAACTCCCAGAATTGTCGGAGTGGTGCAGTTTTGGATGGCCTTGTGGTCTAGGTCCAGCATTTGAAGGGCTGGTTGGATACACTTGAGGAACACTTACTTGGATTCGGTTTTGAACTGCTCACGTGAGTAAAATTCCTTGTCCATTACTAGTACTTGTCATGTCTAGTATAGTTACACAGAGTCCAGTTTCTCTCCAACTATTCAGTTACATACTGTGCAATGCAGTGAATGCTCCTGATGGTAAAATGTATCTAAATCACTGACTGTTCTTGCACCTTTTAATTCTCCCGCAAGGTGTCTGAAATGACCAGGGTTATTTCAGAATGGCATGTCTTTTCAACTAGAGTTCACCATTCTTTGGGATGTGCTGTTCTGTTTTTGGAAAACTGGTTGAATATTGCTCCACTGATAACTTTGGTCGAGCCATTTGATGCAGTGTTGAAGTTTTTCCTTTGCTAGTAGCTCTATCAAATAAAAGAAACAAAAGAGAAAAGAAAAAAATCATTAAATTGTGATGAAAACTGAAGGAATCATGTAATAACGGATGCTGAGCTTGAGCAAAGCTGCAAAGGAGATAAGGGACACCAATCGGACTACTGTAAGATAATTTTTCATTTCAACACTTCGACACACATTTCCTAACATGCTTGAGGCTCTATTTCGTTTCCTTTGCAGGACTTTATCTGTTTCAAAGTATTGCAGACTGCTGGCCTCAACTTATCTTCACATTACTGATTTTTTTAATATAAAAAGTGTATAATATAGGCTTCAACACTATCATTTTAATCTTGAATAAATACCCTTTTTACTTTGTACAGAGTTATGTGGCACATTTAAAAATTAATATGAATATCATAAGTAGGTGTTTCTTCTAAATGATCCAACAGATGCAATACTAATTGGTAAAGATCAAAAATTACATATCTTGAAAACAGTCCAACATGAAGAAAAGTGCATGTCCTCGTAAAACAGTTTATGTTATGCCTCAACAATAACGTTCGCTGTAAAAAGTGTGTGACTCTTTCAACACTCTATGCTAGTGGGAGGCGGGTCCGCTAAAACATATATCGTGAGATCAAAGTATCATTAGATTAAATTTTCATTCCTGGATTTTGTACAGTTTTGGGTTTCAGAGATTAAAAAATAAATAATAAAATCCCCCCATTGTGTAAATTCTATAACGTTATCTGTTATTAAACAATGTGAGAGTTTTTTCTATTGTCATAAAGAGAAATCCTTATGTGAATTTTGACCTACTTACCCCAAATATAATCAGATTGTCTTCCTTAAGTGATACATACTATTAACAGGTTTGAAGTTCATACCTCAAATGATTACTGAGCTATCGCAATTACAAGGCTTAAAACGCCCTAGTTTCATGCAGTCTAGTCAGTTAAAGGGCCCATGTCATCCAAATACATGTTTATTCCTGTTAGTGTGTAGTCCTGCATACATCTCATATTTTGATATGTAAACTTCTGAATGTGTTTCATAGATTGTTAAATATTGTTTTAAAACATGTTTTTTTCAAACTTGCTAAGCTCCACCCTAAAAATCCGCCAGATCTCATTCTCCTTGTGACATCATCTGTCAGTCATCAATGAGCTAACTTGAGAAAGTGGTATGTAACTTTGCCGAAGTTGACCACCTGTTACAATACAACAATTTGGTTGGCAGGGGCCCTCAAAAGCATTTGGCCAAAATATTGCCAAGGTAACAACCAGTCATACATTTTTCTGCTGCAGTTAGGTCTAAGATCAATTACTGCGATTCGCATAACTTTTAATGATCCCTCATGTGCAAGAAATCTTAAGGAAAACTTTAAACCCTGGCGTGCTACTGCCGTGTGATGTGTTACGGCTCCAGATGACTGTGGACGCACCACACTGCTCTGTTGTACTACCGCATGCAGTACAATGGCTGCACACATCACGTGCATTCATTAATTGGAAATGCCCTTTAGGCTCCCTGCACCAAAAGCAGGCATGCATGGTGTTAGGACTTGTATGTGACAGAAGTTATTGTGAGGCAAGAGAAGCTGTGAAAGTGGAAGGACAGCGAGGATATCGTACATATGTTCAAGAATGTCTGGTTTCTGTTCGTAATAGATATGAAAACAAAATTATACTAATTGTATGACAGCTAGCATTCAATTCAATGTTAAGATGCAATCAAATTTATAAAATTTTTAATATTTAATCCCTGGGAAAATCACAAATGATGGGAACACTGGATGTTGAAGTGGGTGTATAGGATCATGCTACTTGTATAGGGTCAACGTATTACCCCCGCCCATGATGATGATTATACGACTGAGAGTACGTCAACTGTGATCACTGCTGTTAGTGAGACAGCCCCACATCCATTGCTGCTTCAATGTACTTACCACAATATGTAATTCTTTCATAGCAGGTAATTAGCAGGCAAGTGGTTGTGTCTAAGGGTTGAATAACAGCTTCAATTGAGGCCAAGTGTCCCTAGTGCTGTCAGCTGCACCAGAATCAGGCACGGTGTTTGATAGGACTTGTGACAGATGTAATTGTGAGGCAAAAGAAGCTGCGAAGGTGGATGGATAGCGATGATCGATCTCCTACATCTTCAAGCATGTTTGGTTTCTGTTCATAATAGATGAAATTACACTAATTTTATGACAGCTAGCAATCAAATCAATGTGAATTAAGATGCAATCAAATTTATAAAATTGACTTTATCCCTGGGAAAATCACAAATGATGGGAACACTGGATGTAGAATGGGTGTATAGGATCATGCTACTTGTATGGCATCAAAGTATGACCCCCCCCCCTTTTCATAACATTCACTCCAATGTGAAGATGCAGGCAAATTTATAACACCACTGGGGAAATCGCAAATGATGGGAACTATACGTACTACACCAATGCAGAATTAGGTGCATAGGATCATTACCCCCCCCCCCCTCCCTCCGACTATAAATAACTTTCCCTGAATTGTTCAAGTCAGTGCTTATTGTGTAGGCCTACTACTGTATATGCCCTTTGCTTGTTCGTATTGTTAGATTACAACAGTAATTACCAAAACAATAACATTTTTTTCTTCAAAAATGAAGTTGGGCCAGTGTATGATCCTAAGAAACAATTTTACCCCCAAAAAATTACATTGATAACTCATTTCAATGAAAACATATAAAATCTGATTGATTAAAATATAATGAAATTATAACATAAAGAACAATATATTCCATCTAAAAAATATTGAGTGAAAAATCCTGGTTATTATGTGTTAATGGCCAAGAACATGCTGCCTGCTCCAAAATGCATTATCATTCTATTTTGCCATTTAATGGTCCCAAATAGAAAAATAGATTTTTTTTTTCTTTTTTCAAATCATATGTGATGTGTATTTCTAACAATGTGTTATTCCTATTATTCTCTATCTTTATGAAAAAGAAAAAAAATAATTGCAAATTACAATGGATGTGGCTCTTTTACTTGTCCTTGCATGGCCCTAGCTTGACTTCCCGCAGGGTACTTTGTGCCAAGTTATTTCTCTAAGAGTGGAATTGATGTGAGGAATATTGCCATTTTCAGTAGGGGCACTGGACTGAGAATGAAGATTGTCCGCATAAACGAGAATATCCTGGTAAACGCGGACAAGTCTCGACCTAAAAAAATAAGGAAAGTCTGCAATTTTCACAGACGTTTTTTCTTCTTCGGTGCTCTGCAGTTACAGGGTTCCTGATCCGCGTGCTGGCAATTAATGCGAAAAACGGATTCCGCGTAATAAAATACCCACAGTTCACCGTCTACTTTCTATGGGTTGTCCGTCTTCCCTAGGATTTATTGTTCATAACGTGAAAGTCTCTGCGTAAGTGTTAAATGCATTATGGGGCATCATCGCGGAATTCGTTTTTCGCATCACCAACGCGCGGATCGGGAATCCGGATCCTTCGCGAAAATGCGGATGATCCTTATTTTTCTGGATGCAAATGGTCTGCATTTACGAGGGTATTGTCATTTATGCGGACGATGCTCATTCTCGTACTATAGCACCCTTACTGATTTTGTGAATAAACCATTGTTGTTGTTTTTGATCGTGTAGGCCTTTATAATCTACAGACATGTGCAAGCATTGCGCACAATGAACCGTTAGGCTATACTGTGCAGTCCTTGAATGAGTGGTGGAATATTTCACAAGCATGCCAAGAATTTGTAGACAATAGACAAATAGAAAAATAGATAATTTTTTTTTTTTTTCAAATCATATGTGATGTGTATTTCTAACAATGTGTTATTCCTATTATTCTCTATCTTTATGAAAAAGAAAAAAAATAATTGCAAATTACAATGGATGTGGCTCTTTTACTTGTCCTTGCATGGCCCTAGCTTGACTTCCCGCAGGGTACTTTGTGCCAAGTTATTTCTCTAAGAGTGGAATTGATGTGAGGAATATTGCCATTTTCAGTAGGGGCACTGGACTGAGAATGAAGATTGTCCGCATAAACGAGAATATCCTGGTAAACGCGGACAAGTCTTGACCTAAAAAAATAAGGAAAGTCTGCAATTTTCACAGACGTTTTTTCTTCTTCGGTGCTCTGCGGTTACAGGGTTCCTGATCCGCGTGCTGGCAATTAATGCGAAAAACGGATTCCGCGTAATAAAATACCCACAGTTCACCGTCTACTTTCTATGGGTTGTCCGTCTTCCCTAGGATTTATTGTTCATAACGTGAAAGTCTCTGCGTAAGTGTAAAATGCATTATGGGGCATCATCGCGGAATTCGTTTTTCGCATCACCAACGCGCGGATCGGGAATCCGGATCCTTCGCGAAAATGCGGATGATCCTTATTTTTCTGGATGCAAATGGTCTGCGTTTACGAGGGTATTGTCATTTATGCGGACGATGCTCATTCTCGTACTAGCACCCCTACTGATTTTGTGAATAAACCATTGTTGTTTTTTATCGTGTAGGCCTATATAATCTACAGACATGTGCAAGCATTGCGCACAATGAACCGTTAAAAGGCTATACTGTGCAGAGTCCTTGAATGAGTGGTGGAATATTTCACAAGCATGCCAAGAATTTGTAGACAATAGAAAAATAGATAATATTTTTTTTTTTCTTCAAATCATATGTGATGTGTATTTCTAACAATGTGTTATTCCTATTATTCTCTATCTTTATGTAAAAGAAAAAAAATAATTGCAAATTACAATGGATGTGGCTCTTTTACTTGTCCTTGCATGGCCCTAGCTTGACTTCCCGCAGGGTACTTTGTGCCAAGTTATTTCTCTAAGAGTGGAATTGATGTGAGGAATATTGCCATTTTCAGTAGGGGCACTGGTCTGAGAATGAAGATTGTCCGCATAAACGAGAATATCCTGGTAAACGCGGACAAGTCTTGACCTAAAAAAATAAGGATAGTCTGCAATTTTCACAGACGTTTTTTCCTTCTTCGGTGCTCTGCGGGTACAGGGTTCGTGATCCGCATGCTGGCAATTAATGCGAAAAAAGGATTCCGCGTAATAAAATACCCCCAGTTCACCGTCTACTTTTTATGGGTTGTCCGTCTTCCCTAGGATTTATTGTTCATAACGTGAAAGTCTCTGCGTAAGTGTTAAATGCATTATGGGGCATCATCGCGGAATTCGTTTTTCGCATCACCAACGCGCAGATCGGGAATCCGGATCCTGCGCGAAAATGCAGATGATCCTTATTTTTCTGGATGCAAATGGTCTGCGTTTACGAGGGTATTGTCATTTATGCGGACGATGCTCATTCTCGTACTAGCACCCCTACTGATTTTGTGAATAAACCATTGTTGTTTTTTATCGTGTAGGCCTATATAATCTACAGACATGTGCAAGCATTGCGCACAATGAACCGTTAAAAGGCTATACTGTGCAGAGTCCTTGAATGAGTGGTGGAATATTTCACAAGCATGCCAAGAATTTGTAGACAATAGACAAATAGAAAAATAGATAATATTTTTTTTTTTCTTCAAATCATATGTGATGTGTATTTCTAACAATGTGTTATTCCTATTATTCTCTATCTTTATGTAAAAGAAAAAAAATAATTGCAAATTACAATGGATGTGGCTCTTTTACTTGTCCTTGCATGGCCCTAGCTTGACTTCCCGCAGGGTACTTTGTGCCAAGTTATTTCTCTAAGAGTGGAATTGATGTGAGGAATATTGCCATTTTCAGTAGGGGCACTGGTCTGAGAATGAAGATTGTCCGCATAAACGAGAATATCCTGGTAAACGCGGACAAGTCTTGACCTAAAAAAATAAGGATAGTCTGCAATTTTCACAGACGTTTTTTCCTTCTTCGGTGCTCTGCGGGTACAGGGTTCGTGATCCGCATGCTGGCAATTAATGCGAAAAACGGATTCCGCGTAATAAAATACCCCCAGTTCACCGTCTACTTTTTATGGGTTGTCCGTCTTCCCTAGGATTTATTGTTCATAACGTGAAAGTCTCTGCGTAAGTGTTAAATGCATTATGGGGCATCATCGCGGAATTCGTTTTTCGCATCACCAACGCGCAGATCGGGAATCCGGATCCTGCGCGAAAATGCAGATGATCCTTATTTTTCTGGATGCAAATGGTCTGCGTTTACGAGGGTATTGTCGTTTATGCGGACGATGCTCATTCTCGTACTAGCACCCCTACTGATTTTGTGAATAAACCATTGTTGTTGTTTTTGATCGTGTAGGCCTATATAATCTACAGACATGTGCAAGCATTGCGCACAATGAACCGTTAGGCTATAATGTGCAGAGTCCTTGAATGAGTGGTGGAATATTTCACAAGCATGCCAAGAATTTGTAGACAATAGACAAATAGAAAAATAGATAATATTTTTTTTTTTTTTTAAATCATATGTGATGTGTATTTCTAACAATGTGTTATTCCTATTTTTCTCTATCTTTATGAAAAAGAAAACAAATAATTGCAAATTACAATGGATGTGGCTCTTTTACTTGTCCTTGCATGGCCCTAGCTTGACTTCCCGCAGGGTACTTTGTGCCAAGTTATTTCTCTAAGAGTGGAATTGATGTGAGGAATATTTCCATTTTCAGTAGGGGCACTGGACTGAGAATGAAGATTGTCCGCATAAACGAGAATATCCTGGTAAACGCGGACAAGTCTCGACCTAAAAAAATAAGGATAGTCTGCAATTTTCACAGACGTTTTTCTTCTTCGGTGCTCTGCGGGTACAGGGTTCCTGATCCGCGTGCTGGCAATTAATGCGAAAAACGGATTCCGCGTAATAAAATATTCCCAGTTCACAGTCTACTTTCTATGGGTTGTCCGTCTTCCCTAGGATTTATTGTTCATAACGTGAAAGTCTCTGCGTAAGTGTAAAATGCATTATGGGGCATCATCGCGGAATTCGTTTTTCGCATCACCAACGCGCGGATCGGGAATCCGGATCCTTCGCGAAAATGCGGATGATTCTTATTTTTCTGGATGCAAATGGTCTGCGTTTACGAGGGTATCGTCATTTATGCGGACGATGCTCATTCTCGTACTAGCACCCCTACTGATTTTGTAAATAAACCATTGTTGTTTTTTATCGTGTAGGCCTATGTAATCTACAGACATGTGCAAGCATTCCGCACAATGAACCGTTAGGCTATACTGTGCAGAGTCCTGGAATGAGTGGTGGAATATTTCACAAGCATGCCAAGAATTTGTAGACAATAGACAAATAGAAAAATAGATAATATTTTTTTTTTTCTTCAAATCATATGTGATGTGTATTTCTAACAATGTGTTATTCCTTTTATTCTCTATCTTTATGAAAAAGAAAAAAAATAATTGCAAATTACAATGGATGTGGCTCTTTTACTTGTCCTTGCATGGCCCTAGCTTGACTTCCCGCAGGGTACTTTGTGCCAAGTTATTTCTCTAAGAGTGGAATTGATGTGAGGAATTTTGCCATTTTCAGTAGGGGTACTGGTCTGAGAATGAAGATTGTCCGCATAAACGAGAATATCCTGGTAAACGCGAACAAGTCTCGACCTAAAAAAATAAGGATAGTCTGCAATTTTCACAGACAGTTTTTCTTCTTCGGTGCTCTGCGGGTACAGGGTTCCTGATCCGCGTGCTGGCAATTAATGCGAAAAACGGATTCCGTGTAATAAAATATTCCCAGTTCACAGTCTACTTTCTATGGGTTGTTCGTCTTCCCTAGGATTTATTGTTCATAACGTAAAAGTCTCTGCGTAAGTGTAAAATGCATTATGGGGCATCATCGCGGAATTCGTTTTTCGCATCACCAACGCGCGCATCGGGAATCCGGATCCTTCACGAAAATGCGGATGATCATTATTTTTTCTGGATGCAAATGGTCTGCGTTTACGAGGGTATTGTCGTTTATGCGGACGATGCTCATTCTCGTACTAGCACCCCTACTGATTTTCTGAATAAACCATTGTTGTTGTTTTTTATCGTGCAGGCCTATATAATCTACAGACATGTGCAAGCATTGCGCACAATGAACCGTTAGGTTATACTGTGCAGAGTCCTTGAATGAGTGGTGGAATATTTCACAAGCATGCCAAGAATTTGTAGACAATATAGTCATCTTGACTTTAAAATAATTATTTTAAATGAAATACCTACATAGTACATTGGCTATATAGCGCCAAACATGCCAAATGAGGAGAGGGAGCAGCACAAATAGCCGCAGTATCATCAAGGTTTGCCCAAAATTTCGTTGAATTTTCTGTTGATCTAGACAGAGTCTATCATAAAGTCTATCGATGCGCAAACGATAGTGAAACAAAGTGCAATGGAATAAAATCAAGCTTTCAAGGGGCAGTTTCTTCAGTTTTTCAACGCGATTTTGAGCTGTGAGTGTGAATCAGATGAAATTAAATAAGAGAACTGATTTTTTAAGGTTATTTAAACTGCAGTATGATTTTGAAGCATCATAATGACTCATATTCAATATTCAATTGAACAATAATTTACATTTTCTCCTATTTATAATTTAGTGGGCCAAGATCTAGATCTAGGCTACCGGTATTTGTTTTGTAGACCTAGAAATCTACATGCATGTGTGGAAAAGTAATTTGTTAGCTTAACTTAGGAAATCCAATGAGTTTTATGACGTCGATACCGGTTAATTAATGGCTAAACCTTATGCATTGAAATTATAGGAGTGTGAAGTGGAATTTGGTATGCTCAAGTTGGATGAATTTTGATTGTACAACACTTTTTCGTAGAAAAATTGCCAACACACATGCACACACAAATAACGATAGAATCACACACAGAAAAGTTTATATTTGGGACTAGATCTAGAGTCTATTCATGAAATACAAAGGCAAATGGTTTTCAAACAATATTAGTCCTTATCGATTATTCCTCTGACTAAGATGAATATCAATAGACATATTTAAAACTTACGGTATACATTGTAGATATTTTTAGAGTGAAGACAAGGAACCACCAGCAGAGCTAGGGCAAGGCTAGCTGCGCCGACCAGCTGAAACTGTATAGCTGATGCTAGCTGCAGGTACGGTATGCGAGCTCTGGCGGGTCCAGCGGCGACGCCGGCGGTCGACGCCAGTCCTGGGCGTACTGCAGAGAGCTAGCTAGCCCTGCCAGGCCCGACCCATGGGGAGCGTTGGGGTGCATGCCCCCTTTTCCTTCCGAAAACACAGGGAAAAGCCACGAATTTTCAAATAAATGTTCAGTTTACTCATTCAGAAATGCCTTAGAATGTACCATAAAGCATCTTATAGTTCAATTTTTTTCCGGGGCCCTTTGGCCCCGGACCCCACGCCGATTTAACACTTCATGCCCCTCCTTTGAAAAAAAACTTCTTGGATCCGCCGCTACAGCCGGTCGATCGCATGCAGGATATATTTCGCATAGGCTGCCTGATAATACGCACGCGTATTCCGCACAAGCATTCCACAGCAACTTACTGTTACAGAATATAATCTAAAGACGGCGATGTACAGTAGCTAAGTAGCGCGCGCGCGCGCTGGGTGACTAGTTTTATCAGTAGCTTACTGGGTCATCACTATACTCTAGGTGACAATATAGTTCCAGAACATTACTATTGCAACTATGTCACCTGGATTTTCAGATTAGTAATCTGCTCCGATTTTACTGACACACTTTTGGGTAATCTGCTTCGATACCTTGCTGGCTCGATTATTGGTATCAGGTGGTAGGCTAGGGTATGTGCACACATAACACCAGGAAGCTCCGATGCCGAACGGCGTCGGAGCTTCTTGGAGTTAGTGCATACATAGCTGCATTACTATCCTGGCTGTGTGTATTAAAAGCTGTGCTATTGATACTTAACATTTCAAACACCACTGTACAAAACTCTTTCACTAAAAATCTGTACTTTAGTGACAATTGATGACACCTAAATAGCAGTAATAAAATACAATTTGTTCAACTTACCGATGTTATTTTGTTAGAAAGAACAATTAAGAAATTCAAATTGTTTGTCTACTGTCAAAATTTGCTTACAGCCGCATCGGCATGATAAGTGCATTTGTGTATTATGTGTGTATTGACTATTCCTTTTGAGCAAATGCTGCCTATTAACACGTAGTGCAGTGCTAGAGGTCAATACGCATAATAGCATGGACTCTTTGCTGGAGTGGGTATGTGCGCATGGCTCGTTACATTTCATGGTAATCGGATGATTAAAACAGTTGAGTTGTTAACTTTGCTGTCTGGAAAAATCATGGAAAGTTCCCATCGGGATTTAAAATGCTATTTCGTGAAGAAAATAAGTCCTTCGACTACCACAGCTCATTTCTTGACTTATTTACTCTTCCCTCAATAGCATTTAAAATCCCACGGGAGTGGAACATTCCATGCTTTTCCCTCCACCACCATTTAGCAACTTTATATTATCCCACCCCCTATTACAACAGGTTTGTTTTTTAGGCAATTGAAATAGCTCCCAAACCACCTTTTTTGTATGAATATTGTTTTTTTAGAAATATCGAGACCTAGATCTATATCTTGTTCTCAATTTCGTCTCTTTAAAAAAAATCTGTTTAGTTCAGATGACACATTATTTAAAGAAATTGATTTCCAATAACGTAGATTTACTTAAGGATTGATTTGTTTTATTTTTACATACAGGCATCTATGTGAAAGCGCAAAAACATCGCCAGGAAGGCAGAGGACACGTCAAACCTGGTATCGGAAGATGATGCCGTGTAGAAGCGAAAGAGACGTCTTCCCCAGAGATTAAGCAAATCTTCTAGTGATTCCGGAAGTGACGCTGGTAAGTATTTGTCTCTTGATGGTTAGTAGTGCTTGGCTCGGCCAGAGACGTATAATTTACATCTTATTTCTCGTTTTCTTCAAAATCCAACAGATGATGAAAACCTAAGATAATTTATTTGGGATAGCTTAAGCTAGACATGCTTTGTGTCCTGCAAAATGATGATTAATAGATGTGGCACCATTCCGGCAAAACTGGAAATTAATTTGTAATCTAGGCATAAATTTCGGACAAGAAGTTTACATTACCCAAAAGTTTGTTCAGTTTATGAGAATTCTTGTCATGTCTTGATATCCCTTTTAACATCTGCAATGTGTCTCTGTTTTTCAGATCTTGAATCAAGAAAACAACATGTACGCGGAGGAACGACTAAGGCTGTGGCAGCAGAGATACCAATGCCGAAACTGAATGTGAAGTCCAAGTCCACATCGCATTTTTCAGTTCCAACCCACAACTCCAGCAAGGGCTCGGGCTTGGGAAAGTAAGTTTTTTTCAGATAGCATTTCACAAACGAAAGTTTCTGAGGTTTTTTTTATCATCAGAACATATACTATAGAGCGTATAAACTAACAAAACAACATTTGCCATTTGTACTAAGTTGCTACACTAAAATACTGTTGGATTGGATAAGAGAGGCAGATTATCTCGGCGTACATGTAATTTATTTCATCAACAAGGCATGGGTATAGTTTTCTTACAGAAGAGTCGCTTTTAAATCCTTACAGTATGTATACTTTGTTGGAAGCGCTGCAAAGGTGTCGTCTTTGAAGCTGGGTGATATATTCCTGAAGTGACTAAATTGGACAGCTATCAAACATATCTCGCCAAAATATCCTATTAATTTGCTGTCAAACTTTTTAATGACTTGAACTGTTATTATAATGTATTTTATGTGTCTGTTTTTTTCTTCTCAGGCAATTTTCAAGTGCAGGTACTGTGTAGTGTGTACGCTGCAGAGGCTGGAGGAAGGGCAGCAGCAGCTGACGCAGTTGGTACAAAAACTGCTTTTGTCCAAATCGGGAGCGGCCGTTGATGTGGAAGACCTGAGGGAGCCGTTTACCGAACCAGTGAACACCACATTTTCAAGGTAGATTAAGATACCTTCATTCAGGGGCAATGCAAAAAATCCTAAAACTCATACTTAAACCAAATTTTGACCATTTCAGCTAATAATGGAGAAACTTTATCAGCGACATAACAGTTTTGTTGGTGTATCTTTTTGGATTGAATTGCCAACATCTTGTTGAGAATGCAAGACAAAGTTGTATAGGTCTGTAAATGTACACCTTTTTGTAAGGATGCTGAAACCAATGTGTGTGCTGCCAAACTCTCTTATAACCTTGTCTTCTATATTCATAGACCCTTAAATTTGAGTATTCATATTTGCCTGTTAATAATTCATATCAACTCATTTCTATCAGTTTATTGCAAATAGCTTTTGTAGATTGTTCATGTGTTTTGTGTTGATTTTATATTTGAAGTAAGATGCAAGGCTTCTGGGAAATCTTGACCTGCCCACTAAATCTTTGGTCGATCAAAAGGACAATTTTTTACTCGGATTTAAAGGGGAAA
The DNA here is from genome assembly GCA_035222895.1 of Strongylocentrotus droebachiensis. Taxonomy (NCBI): domain Eukaryota; kingdom Metazoa; phylum Echinodermata; class Echinoidea; order Camarodonta; family Strongylocentrotidae; genus Strongylocentrotus; species Strongylocentrotus droebachiensis. Next base: position 11,795 of record JAVYIG010017640.1, on the reverse strand, counting down.
TCTACCCTAGAAATTTCACTGCTTCAATCAAAGGAGACAAATTTGAACAAAGTTAAAAATAAGAAATGGGCAAACTCGGTAAGGAAAACAAAGTAAGGAAACTACTCTTTTTTTACATTTTCTAGTAAATTACTCTCGGCTATTCAAATTGACAATGCTGATGACATCTTGAGTAGCTCTAAATTCACTTTGTACACAAAATTTTACATTTTCTAACCCCCATAGTCAAAGCATGTTGTGTAGAAAGCTATTCGTCATTAGTAATCTGAACATACTCTGATTAAAAGCTGTGGAAATGTGTAACTTTAAGGAAAATTTAGAAAATATGAAATTTTGAGTACAAAGTTGATGGATAGCTACTCACAGTTGGTGTCATCAGTGTTGCCAATTTGTAGAGCTGAAACGAGTGTAGTTTCCTTGTTTTGTTTGGACGTACTTTCACTTGAAATGTGACTTCTTAAAATAGTCACATTTTTATCACTTGTAGAAGTTGATGAGAAAGTAAATACATGTACTCTTTTGAATAGTTATATTTTGCACCGGATGATGAAGCTAATCCTGGGTGGAGGCACATAGCTAAATCGGTTATTCACATGTATTTAATGATAATTTGTGACATTTTGTTAAAAGGTTCTGGTGAATTTATTCACATTGAATTTGATATAGTACACAACAAATTTACAGTAATCCACTATTTGGTTTTACCAAAGATCAAGACTTATTATAGAAAGATTTCTTAATCATTTGCTGGGGCATCTTTTTGGCATGAATTGCCAGGTTCTGTAAATAACTCGAATTGCTTTTATAAAGTGTGTTACCAAAGTTGCTATCTATTGTGTGCTGCAAAATTATTGACACTATTCATTTTATCTTTGCCTTGTATATTCATAGAGACATAGACCCGTGAATTATATGAGTATTCATATTTGCCAGTTAATGAGGCATATCTTCAACTCATCTATCATTTTCTTATGTTTTATTTGTAGATTGTTCATGTGTTATGTATCTATAGTTTTAAAGGGATAGTTTAGTATTGGTCAAACTTAACTTTAAAACCAAAACCTGCACCATCACGGTGCAAAGTAATAATTACAAACGGCCAAGTAAAGCCCCTGTTAGTATTCAAAATGACCCGTTAATTTTAGTTTCTGCATTTAATGTTTGTTAAAATAATAATTAAATATCTATATCAATTGCTTTTTAAAGAACTATTCAGATTTGTTTTCTTCAAAGTAGTCTTCAAGCATTTTTAATATTTTGAATAAAAATATATTTATGGATATTTCAGCCGTTTGTGAACCGATATTGATCAAATAACAATTTATTCTGAATATTAGAATTGTATGTTCTTTCGGGGGCACTTCGGGAAATACCAATACTCTTTTTCAAATATACATGATGTACTGTATTGCCAAGCCTTTGTACATATTTTGTAAATATGTTTGATAATAAATTCATAAAATCAATCAAATACATGTGTGACCTAGCGTTTATTAAAAATTCACTGTATATTGGACGTTCTTAAAAGGTTTTCTGAACGTTCCTAAAACGTTTCCAGGACGTTCTAGACGTTCTTAAAAGGCTTACTGAACGTTGTAAAAACGTTTCCAGGACGTTCTAGACGTTCTTAAAAGGTTTTCTGAACGTTCTCAAAACGTTTCCAGGACGTTCTGGACGTTCTTAAAAGGTTTTCTAAACGTTTTCAAAACGTTTCCAGTACATTTGGACGTTTAGAAAACGTTTTATAAACGTTCCAGACGTGTTTTAAAAGGTTTTCTAGACGTTCTTAAAACGTTTGTAGTGCATTTTAACGTTTTAAAAACGTTTTAAGAACATTCCAAACGTTTTTTAAAGGTTTTCTGCACGTTCTAACAACGTCCACAATATATTTAGAACGTTTTCAAAAGGTTTTTGGACTTTTCGAATGTCTGAAAGGTTTTTAAAGGTTTTTTTTTTGTTCTTTTAACGTTTAAAAAACGTTTTTAAAACGTCCAATAAAACGTTTTAAATACTTCGAAAACCTACCACATTTTGACGTCCAAAAAACGTTTTCACAAAACGTCCAAAAAACCAACTTGGAACGTTTTTAGAACGTTCAGAAAACGTCCAATTGTTAGTTGGGGAGCAATATCTCCCAAAGCTCGCTCGCTACGCTCGCTCACATTTATAGATGTTATAATTATGTTACTTATCAAAGGTCTTTTCAGTTTGCTGTTATGAAAATGTGCTGATTTATAACCCGAGGAGGATTGGTTTTTTCCTCTTTATAAGATGTAGTTTTCGCACTGTGACCTCACAAATCTTATATTTTTCCTCGCTCGCAAATGATTTTTTCGACCATCACACCCAACTGCAAGGTATGATGCTTTAAAAAGCAATATTTTATACGATGTATAAAGAGAAAAAAATATTGAAATCATCCCTGATAATGTAATCAAATTTTAGGGGTATATACCAATGTCTAAAAATTGTTTATTTTCGCTTTGAGATTTCCCTTTGTAGGTGCCCTTTTTTCCCAGAAAGTGCCCTTTTTTGTTGGTGCCCCCCCACTTTGGAAGTCGCTCCGCCGCCTCTGCAGTTATCACAGGATTATCACACGCCAGTTACCACAGGATTACCACACGCCAGTTACCACAGAATTACCACACGCCAGTTACCACAGGGTACAGGATTACCATACACCATGCAGGTACCACAGGATTACCACACGCCAGTTACCACAGGATTCCCGCATTGCAGGTACCACAGGACTACCTAGCATGCCTACCATATACCAGGCATTATCACAGGAATTTGAGATGACAAAACTAGAATTATAAAAAATAACTTGCAAAACAAACATTTTAGAATAAAACCCTTGATATATTCTTAGATAAATTCAATGCACACTTTACAACAGAAAAAGGTCAGATTTGGTTCAAATTTGAAAATGTATGCGTTTTTTTGGCCATTACAAGAAACAGGTTATTAATGTGTACAAATGCTCATGTACCCTTTACAGCTCATTTAATGCAGGGGTATTACCCAAGAAAAAAAGAAGTCAGTCAGTCACTCATAGTGCCTGACAGTGAAGTCTAGAAACTAAATGGGTTTCCTTGCATAATTTGAATACTTGGATACTGCATTTCACAGATGGGACATACGTGATATATTTAAAATTCCTGCAAAGTTCTACAGAAATTGATGTTGGCAGCAAAAAGGATTCACTACCTTTAAGTGGATATGTGTACAAGTGCATGGATACACATGTACATGTATATATATTAATTATAAAATGTTACATACCAGTAGCAAGGCTATCTGGCAAGTTTCAATGAGATATCATGACGAACATAAACAGTCCAACAATTTTTTTTATTTTTAAATGTATATGAATGAATACATGTGAAGGCAATTAAAGGTATACAATACATGGTATGGTATGGTATATTTTATTTATTCACGGTTAAAACAAGAAATACAATTGTGCCCGCATTCAGCAGAAGCTGTTTTTCAGCGAGGCTGTGATTACATTATAATTAGAACAGAATATAACACAATGAAAATACAATTTACAAACAAATATGAAAGTTATAATAAGTGAACATAATATATACAGAAATTTAAGTACAAAATAGAATCATAGTGACAAAGTGAGGGGGGGAATTATCTACGAGATGGAAGAAGTGAGCAAATATCTTGAATTTTACTAATCTCAATGTTGTAAGATTTAAAAACATTTATAATTCTGATATCGTTGGGTAGGGTATTAAAAAGCTTTGATGCATGGTATAACGGACTATGTTGAAGAAAATTTGTGTGAGGTCTTAGAAGGGGAATTTGTGAATTTGCATAACGGAACATATAGCCTACATTAGTATTAAATTGGATCAATGACGATAAAACAGGTGGACCAAGATTATATAACAACTTAAATATAGTAACTAAAGCCTGTTTGACCCAATATTCTTTTAGCATGTCAATTTCAAGGGTTTTATAAAGAATTTCAGTGTGATATCTACTATTAACTCCAAGTACAGATCTCAAACACCTATTTTGTAGTGTTTAAAGTTGTTTTAACCGAGTTTCTCTACCGTTCATCCAAATCGTGCTGCAATAAGCGAAATGAGGCTGAATTAAGGTTTTGTACAGTATTAATGCTATCTCTTTGAAACCTTTTTCTTTACATGGTCTATTTGTGGGTTCCATGAGAAATTGCAATCAAGCAAAACCCCAAGATATTTGCATTCCATTACTCTAAGTAATTTTTTGTTATTCAAACGAATATCAACATTACAGAAACGACTCAAATTTGACTTTGAACCGGTTAACATGACCTGACATTTGTCAACGTTAAGTAACAATTCATTATTTGAAAACCATGTCGTAGCTGATTTCAAATCACCATTGATTACTTTCTCTAATATCTTTGGGTCTTTTGATGCAAAATACATGCAAGTATCATCCGCATACAGAGAAAGGGAACATTTGTTGATTGATTTATATAAATCATTCAGAGTGATAATAAACATCAGTGGCCCAAGGATACTTCCTTGGGGCACTCCGCTTGTTACTTTTCTGCTCTGTGATATGCTACCGTCTACCAAAGTGCATTGTTCCCTATCATGGAAATAATCCTGGAACCAACATATTGAATTTTGATCAAAACCATAATATCCAAGCTTTTTAAGCAAAATCTCAAACGATACAAAATCGAACGCTTTTTCTAAGTCAAGCGTTACAATACCTACTACATACCCATTGTCTAATTTTTTACAAACATCTTCTGTGAGGGATAAGAGTGCAGTCAAAGTCGAATGTTTCGGGCGGAAGTCGTTTTGGTTATGACATAATAGTTCATTCTTTGAAAGGTAATCATACACTTGATTAAACACAAGCTTTTCCAGCACTTTAGATAATACAGGTAAGACTGATATTGGCCTATAGTTGCAGGGATTAGCTCTATCACCACCTTTGTGAATAGGCGTCACCCGGGCCCTTTTCCAGGCACAAGGAATTTTTCACTTTCTTAATGACGCATTGATGATATGAGTTAGCGGTTTAACAATGTATTCAATAGAATCTTTTACGAAACTGGCTGGTATTTGATCGAGGCCAGTGGCCTTATTCCTTGCAATATCATGAATACATTTAAAAAACCTCGTTTTCTGTTATCTCTTTAAACTTAAATGTTGAGTTTACTTGAGTCATATACTGATCCATATTACCACCAAATATTTTGGTTCCCTTCCGTTTAGATGGTAAATCTACAAAATGATCATTCAAACATGATGCAATATATTTTGATCCTGTTATTTCTTTATCGTCTATAATTATCTTTTGAAAACCATTGACATTTTTAGGTATGATACGTCTCAATGATTTCCACATTGCATTTAATTTACCTTCATTATTCGAAATGCTTTCCGAAACATATCTCTTTTTAGATTCCCTAACCATTGATGTGACAGCATTTCTTTATACATCACCCAGTCATTCGATGACCTTGATCCTTTAGCTTTCTTTTCATTCGATCTCTTTCTCGCATTTTAGTTAAAATTTCATTATTCATCCATGGTGAATCTTTATGACGAATTCTTTTTCTTCTTAATGGAGCATGTTTATTTAAAACCAAATTGAACTTAGAGCTCCATTTTTCAAAAGCACTGATTGGATCAGGGTCAGAAAGTACATCATCCCAATGAACTTTACAGAGATCCAATTTAAATTGGGCTAAATCGAATCTTTTCGTATTACGACTATACATGTACTTATGTGTTTTCATGGCTCTTGCTCTACCAAGATTACATACTGTCATAAAATGGTCGCTTAAACTCAGTGGGATGACATCACTAAAAGAAACTTTTTCATGATTAGAAGAATAAAACACATCAATTAATGTCTCTGTCACACAGGTTACTCTTGTTGCCTTATTTATGAATTGTTTCAAATCGTATTCTTCACTTAAACGCTTCAGAGTTTTCGTTTGACTTGACATAGGTCTTTTTAATAAATCACAATTGAGATCCCCAAAGATAAAAAATTCTTTAGAGGAAGACTCTAAGAGTTGTAACAAAGTTTCAAATTTCTCAAAGTGTGCATTATGGGAATTTGGTGGTCTGTACCAATACACTATTAAGAAGGGTTTTTGCTTTGGTAAGCAGATCTCCAAACACATTAGTTCCAAACCATCAACAAAGAATTCATTTTTTATACTGAATGGTACGGTGTCTTTAATATAAGTTATAATTCCACCACCATTTTTATCTCTATCTAATCTCACAATTTTATAACCTGATATGGATATTTCAGGGTTTGAAATAAAACCATCTAATCGCGTTTCACATAAAGAAAAAATATGCATGTTACACGTGGTTAAAATATTACGAATCTCTTCAAAATTCTTCATCAGAGACCTAACATTTAAATGGCAAATATTAATACCAGAGAGTGAATTCAGCTTTTCAAAACATTTATCGACACTTTCATAGTTACATGCATCCGGATTTCGAGAACAAATATCAGGTTCATCGACGTATCGAGGGAGTTCTTTAAGAATACAAAAATAACACATCCAATTGGCATCAGAGTTAAATGTATCAGTAGATGCACGTGAACATCTCAGATGAGCCCATTTGTTACAATGTACACATCATAAGGCATTATGATATTCTCTCACTTCTTTCCGGCAACCTAAACATGGAAATTTAACGTGAGTCAGATTAATTTGTCCAGGCATGATTTATAATTAGCTATCGAAATATAACAGAGTGGTAAGGGAGTTCTTGCAAGTTTTCAATGTCTTGTGTAGTCCTGATCCTTGTCTTTTTTGAGTCCCTTGTACTTAATTAGAGCGAAGATGTTTCGAATTTTGAAATGCTTTCCATTTAATATAGGAATCCCATACCGATGAACATTTACCCAGTATGGGTCTCACCCTCTCACTCATGTTTTGGACAGTTCAGTCTTACAAATTAAGACTGCATGTCTGCATGCACACCAGAAGACAAGCATGCCAGTGCCACACAGTCCACGTTGATGACTTTCCAGCAGCTGAAGATACCGTACTGAAAAATAAAAAAAATAAATAAAAAAATTAAGCACGTTGTAATATTCTATTATGCTCTCAAAATAAATCTAGCGAAAATTAAGAGTTGAACATGGCATACACTGTACAAATGAAATTCATCTAACAACTACAATTACTTGCATCCCTCACAAACTCATGACGTGACATGATTTCCGATCCGCACGTTGGCGATGCGAAAAAAGGGGTTCCGCAATAATTTTACATTAACTTTGTTGTCTACAGAGACTTTTACGTTTTGAGCGATAAATCCTAGGGAAGACGGACAACCCATGCGAAAGTAGACGGATCGGGAACCCAAAACCCGCAGAAGAAAAAAAAAACTTCCGCAAAATGTTCGCGGACGATCCACATTTTTTAGGACGCATTTTGTCCGCGTATATACAAGGATATTTCCTCGTTTATGCCACCAATCCTCATTCTCAGACTGCACCGCCCCTAGTACCATGATTATGGGATTACACCACTCCAGCAAAGCATAGAGAGTCAATGCTAATGCGTATTGACCTCTAGCACTGCACTACGTGTTAATAGGCAGCATTTGCACACATGAATAGTCATTACACTCATTATACACAAATGCACACAATCCTGCCGATCGGCAAGTATGACAGTACACTTACAATTTGAATTTTGTAATTATTCTTCCTAACATTGGTAAGTTAAAAAAATTGTATTTTACTGCTAGCAGTAAAATACAATTTTTTTAACTTACCAATGTTAGGAAGAATGACAGTCATCAATTGTCACTAAAGTACGGATTTTTAGTGAAATCAGTTGAGTTTAATTTGTACAGTAGTGTTTGAAATGTTGAGAATCAATGATAGCTTTTAATACACAGCCAGGATAGCAATGCAGCTATGAGTGGATTAGACGAATCCGGGCTAACTCGGCCCACGGGACTACTCGGCCCAGTTGGAAAAACTGGGCCGAGATGTCCCGACCTGATTAATCGATCGAGAGATACCAATGTGTATAATTATGTTTGTGCTCTTTGTGACTTAATAATGCCCTTTCCAACCAAAATCTTTAATGGAATTGTGTTAAATGATACTAATGAAGACAATCTATAACTTATCTTTAGGTAAAATGACCAAAAAATGACATTTCGGACAATTTACTCACAGCTCGCAATCCGCATTGTCGCACGTACATTAAATGTGCGTTGTATCTACTCGGACCACTGAAAGTCGAGCAGTGTTTTTGTCAGTAAATCACTGCAAAAATATCATTTTTATCTCGTATGAAGGTCTATTTTTTATTCCTGACACAAATTTCATTATTTAGAAGTCGAATATAGTACATTTTAGACGAGATGGTTGATGTTTGTTCACATTCTTTCGTCCTGGCCGTAAATTAGCAGACTACTGCCTATGGCACGCCACAGCTGCATAATTGGTCGAGTTTACAAAAAAGCAGTCGAGTTTACAAAAAAAAGCAGTCGAGAAAAAAAAAAGCAGTCGAGAACTAAAAAAAAGCAGTCGAGAAAAAAAAAAGCAGTCGAGAACAAAAAAAAGCAGTCGAGAATTAAAAAAAAAAAGCAGTCCAGAAAAAAAAAAGCAGTCAAGAATTAAAAAAAAAAAGCAGTCCAGAACTAAAAAAAAGACGTCGAGAAAAGAACAAAAAGCAGTCGAGAATAAAAAAAAACACCGTCGAGAATGATAAAAAAAAAAGAAGTTTGTTGACGTCAGCAAATGAGTTGTTGCCGTCTTACAATAAAGCTAAGTAACACTATACATGCTGCTGCAACTTGCGCATGCTTAGCAGGACCTCGTCAACAAGCGTCATGGCCGATAATATTTGTCGAAGTGCCCGGGAGATTTTTGAAAACATATACAAATAAAGAAAAAAGGCGTTGTAATAATATTCGTAACCCGTCACTCCGAGCCCCATCCAGCCCCCACCCCCCCCCCCCCCCCCCTCCGCCCCAATCCGACCACGCTGCGACATTCGGTCCATCCTCAATGCAGTATAAGTAGCAGGACCTCGTCAACAAGCATCATGGCCGATAATATTCGTCGAAGTGCCCAGGAGATTTTTTGAAAACATATACAAATAAAGAAAAAAGGCGTGTAATAATATTCGTAACCCGTCACCCCGAGCCCCATCCAGCCCCCCCCCCCCTGCCCCAATCCGACCACGCTGCGACATTCGGCCCATCCTCAATGCAGTATAAGTACATTCCCGACAATTTTAGTCAAAGTAGTTCAAAGACTATAGCCTGTGTGTGCCAACAAGCAAAGCGAGCGAGGAAAAGATGTGAGATTTGTGAGGTCGCAGTGCGAAAAATTACATCTTATAAAGAGGATAAACTCTATCCTGATGGGGTTATAAGCACATTTTCATATCGGAAGTCTGAAAAGACCTTTGATAAGTAACATAGTTATAAATCTATCAGATTTTGATAGGGGCATTTATAAGTGAAAAAGGGCAATTATGAGAATGGAAAATGGACACTTATTGCGAAGGAAAATGGAAACTTGTCGAAGGAAAAGGTGTTGGTGTCAAAATAAAAGGGGCACTTATCAGTGGTGGAAATTTGACAAATTTATAGGGCACTTGTCAAAGTTAAAGGGGAAAATGGACACTGTCTTCTTACAAACTAAAAGGGGCACATTTCCTATGTAAAAAGGCCCCTCTCTGCACCCATCCCCCCCCCAAAGGAGCCCCACCTCTGGGCTGAGGTGGTTTGCTTGTAAAATATCTCGTCTCGTCACAAAAGTAAATTTTCGTAATTTTGACTCTTGTGGGGGGGGGGGGGGGGAGGGGGCTTTTAATGCTTTTAATAAAAAATTAGTATATATGAATAACTTTGACGAAAATCGTCGGTAATAATTAATAAATACGAAATAAAAAATACAAAATATTCGAGCTCCCATGGCTACGCCACAGCCGTAGGGGTGTCCCCCGTTGAATATTTCCCTTAATTATTATCATTTTGTTTGCATATGTATTGTTTATGAATAGCCACCCTCATTTCATATTATCTTTTGCATGTATTTGTTCCTTATTTCATATATTTCATATATTTCTTGTAATTATGTATTTTCTTGAATATTACTGTAACGTAACGCCAGTTGAAACCAAATTTCTATGTAACTTGTTTGCAAAGACCAAATAAAATATCTTTTATTTTGTATCTTGTATCTTGTATTATGAATAGCGACCCTCTTCTTGTATTATTAAAATAGCGACCCTCGATCAATCTGCATTATGAATAGTGACCCTGATATCGTATTATGAATAGCGATCGGCCCTCTTCCCGTTTTATGAATAGCAGTCCTAGGCTTCAGGTATGAGAAGTTCCACGTTACCCCATATAAACTCCCCCCCCCCCCTTTTTTTCTCGGCTGCTTTTTTTTTTCGGCTGCTTTTTTTCTTTCTCGGCTGCTTTTTTTTTCTCTCGACTGCTTTTTTTTTTCTCGACTGCTTTTTTTTTCTCGACTGCTTTTTTTTTCTCGACTGCTTTTTTTTGTAAACTCGACTGCTTTTTTGTAAACTCGACTGCTTTTTTGTAAACTCGACTGCTTTTTTGTAAACTCGATTGCTTTTTTGTAAACTTGATTGCTTTTTTGTAAACTCGACTGCTTTTTTGTAAACTCGACCAATTATGACGGCTGTGGCGTGCCATAACTGCCTAGTGCTATCGCAGCAGCTCAGCACAGTGTGCAGCTAGCCGTACAGCGCCGCCGGCCGGGTCGGCGGGGGAATTCACTGACTCGGCGCACAGTGGGCCAGGGAGGAACCAAAGTGCGCCAAAACTAAGTTTGAGTGATTTTTTTTTCCAATTTTTTTCTTGCCCAGTTGAAAGGTAATACATAGAGGAATACCTCAGTGAAATATTTAATTCCGTTATGCACAATAAGGGTATAAATTTACTACTTCAAACAGCAAAATCCTACATATTCACAGTTTTAGTGCAAAAGTGACTTATTTTATAAATCTTTCAATTCAATATGAAGTTTTTAAGTTATTGATATGAAATTGCTCTCACATATTCCTGATAGTTCATTCCGTTCAATGAATGGGTTAAAATTAATAGAAACACAATCTTCATGATATATTATAGGGTAATTCACTGAAAAATGGACTAATTATCCATGTTTTTTATAAATCCAGAAGAAATGTTTAGATCTCCGCAGTGTACCGCTTAAATTTTAATACCACCATTTCCTCTGATGTCTAAGCTTTAAGTTGATACCAAATTTGGCTGCCCGATCTTGCCCGTTGTTATGTTAGAGCCGATTTCCCTTGCCACATTGCCCCGAAAAATGTGGGTTTTGGGGGTCCGCGGCTGAATCATGAAGGATTCGTGGTCATAAATCACGGCGCGAGGGGGCGCGTGACACTTGTTCTGACACCGCGGACCAAAATTAACACATTTTCGGGGCAATGCTGCAAGGAAAACGGCTCTAACATAATAACGGGCAGAATCGGGCAGCCAAATAATGGTATCAACTTAAAGCTTAGACATCAGAGAAAATGTTGGTAATAACATTTTAGCGAAAATCCCTGGAAATCCAAACATTTCCTCTGGATTTATAAAAAAAAAATCCCCAAACATGAGTTTTGGCGCACTTTGGTTCCTCCCTGGCCCACTGTGCGGCGCCCGCACTGCATTGCATGATTGGAATTCCAGACAACTCGCCACAAAGACAACCCGCCCCAAGACAACCCGCCACAATACCCTGGACATCTCGCCACAATACCCTGGACAACTCGCCACAGG
>JAVYIG010017639.1:0-25080 GCA_035222895.1 Strongylocentrotus droebachiensis | reverse complement strand
GCTTACGCTGCGTTGTACAATGCAAGGCGACCGATAACACAATCTACGAAAGCGCCAATTCACTCGCGTGCTACGGTAACAAAACAAAACATTTTAAAACAACTAAAACACTGTAATTATGCTTCAAGCTTGATCAGTATTTAATCTTATAACATTTTCCATGCATATATATAACAATATGTGTCATAAAATTACCTAAAATTGGTGAAATAGTTGATAGTTTCTTCAGAGATTGACCGGAAACACAGTACAATTCAGATTAGAAAGAAATGCCTACCGCCATCTACGGCTACATTGCTCTCAATTTGTGAAATAGTTGTATGATTCATATGCAGTACGTATACGTTGTAACCCTATGCGAATTGCACACATACTGTACACTTCACTTCATCTGAGCTGAGCTGGGGGCGTGAATATCGAATGCACTGTGGTTTATTGCTGAATGTAAGTATACCTATCACTCTTTGTTTTATTAGGAATCATATTTTGATACATATCATAATTTTTGTGGTTCTAATTTGTACATGAATTTGAAGTTTGAGTAAACTCTGCCCTGAATCTGAGTCTGTCTGCAAGTGGTCTCAGAGTGAGACACTAACTGCACTGACAAGTGACATTGATCGAGTCATGATTGACTTGTCTTGACTTGAGGACAATGTCAATGAGCTGAGTACGTGATTGTTTAGCATATTGTCTGATTTATTGTGATTGTTTGACTATTACTAAAGAGTAAAGTTAAACTTTACTCAAGTACAACATTGTCAGTGATTGTGACGTGTGTAAATACTTGGACCGAAAATTTCTGTCACTTTCTTAATTATTTGGGTAGGGTCGCCCAATTCCAATTAAGAAGAGGCTAACGAACGAAAGAGACAGACATTTTCGGTCTAAACTCTAGTGTAAATTCAACTAGGCCTACTGACTGCCATAATATTAATACGCCCATCAACATGATGTACATTGTAGGCAACATGTATAGGCCTACTCTGTGTTGCATCACAGAGTTGGATGGAAATAAGGTCCAATTTGGCTGCATAAAACATTATTTATATTTTAATCACAAGTGATGTAAAACTAGAATGACAAAATCAGTCTCTTTCTTTCCTGGACTTTGCTTGAGCTTGTCCGAATCATCTTGGTCTTGGACAAAGTCATCAAAAGTCAAAAGATGTTTATATACAAGACGTACAGGGGTACTTCTTAATTTAAGCTTGCAGATTTTTCCGTCTAACAGTAACACCATGCACACTAATGCAAGTCTTGTAGTAACAATGTATCCTTGTCTTTTTTTTCTACATTTTAAGCTGTATACGAAAACCAAGGATCTGCTATTACATGTACATGCACTTCAATTGACTGAACAATTCTTGTTGTAAGACTGAGGGGCGGCGCTGAGCGGAAGCAACACCATCATGTCGTTTGGGAAGGGTGACTTCGGAGATACGGGGTCGAATAACAGTTTCTCGACATACCACGGTAGCGGTAAATTTTCAATTTTTAACCCGATCTGTTTTGCACTAGCCTGCCTTGCTCTGTTTGGTATTTGGTGTTTCTTCTGTTGATAGTCTTCCAGTGTCAGGTATTTTGCATGCAACTCTACAAACTAAATCACATTTAGTATTTCTACCCCCCCCCCCCCTCCCCCTCTCTCAAGTAGATCTACAAGCATGACAAACATAAAAGCTTTTATTGGACCACGTCTTAGCTCATTAATTGTTTGGTTGCTAACTTATATTTCTCCCACTTTTCTTTCTCAGAACATTATTTCTATGATCATTTCCTTCTTTTCTCTAGCTTCAAAGTATGTAGGCCTTTTATATTTTGTTATTCAACCCTCTCTTTCACTCTTTTTTTCCTCCAACTGCAAGATCCAATTAAGACATCAAATTAGAATTGATGGTTAACAAAACTGCTATCGATCCTTACACCCATCCTGATTTGTTGTCACTTTCTTCTTTACTTTACTAGTGTACACATACTTTTTGTAGCCTCTTGTTTTCTACTTCTTCACACCCCTTTCCTCTTCTTGCATTATTTCTAAAGTTTAAAGCTGTATTTCTGTCTCATCTAATACTGCTTTCAAACTGGCTTCTATCGGAGTCACACCGATGAAAATACCGATTGAATTTTCCTTATGTAAACAAAGCTGTGGCGAGCCCTTGCCGGAAGTGAAGAATTATTGCGTAATAATTAAGCCCACGCTCCATCTAGCTAGCATGCATAAGCCAACTAACACAGCTGGTTACGATAAAGCGCGCGTAGACTGCGACCTTTGACCATTTTAATCGCTGCTTTAATCGCCTTTTTCTCCCGAAAGCTTTCATACTTGCCGTTTCATCGGTGTCACACCGATAGAATGAGAATTAAATTGCCTATTTCTCTTCTTTTCATCGGCTATTTAATCGCCTTTTTCTCCTCTGTTGCTTTCATACTGGCCGTTTCATCGGATGCGTCCGGATGCATCCGATGAAAATCAGGCCAGTTAGAAAAGGGTATTAAAGTTCTAATTTAGATTTCCTTCTCATGTTTCTCGCTAAATATAGGAAACGCTTCATACATGTACATGTACTGGTATATGCCTAATTGTGTGTCCCTATAAAGCCCAGTTGTGTTCACTTGTTTATTAACTTAGAAATTATTAAAGCAACAATGACTAAACAAACTAAAATATTCTAAGCTCATTTTTCATGGAAAACTGATTTGTTGTGAACTTGTGATGACCTGAAAATCAATATTTAGCAACTTTGTGTGAGTAAAATCACCCAAAATTTCAGATAATGCATCCGCGCAGTGTCAGTGTTGGCGTGCCATTGTTTCTAGATTCATAGAGCGGCATTGGAAATTTCTGATTGATTCCCCAAATTACTGATTTTGAGCCTTCTGATTCTGAAGGTTGGCAGCTCTGATGTATTTCCATGCTCTTGAGTGTAGTCATTCTGAAAAGAGCCCCTTTAGACAAAAAATTAATTACATGCAAATCAATACTAGCTTTAAAGGTAAAGACCAGTTATGGTCACGCGATTGCATTTTGAAAAAAACGTTGTGGACCTGATCAGAAAAGGTTGATCATCTAGCATATATGCTAACCATGCTAACCTTGCAGTACACACACCAAAACTAAAAGTATTGGTGTGTACTGCAAGGTTCTGGAATCATCAAAATGATAAGAAAATTGGCCCAGTCTTCGTAAAGTTACAAGCACTGTACACAGAAAGATGTATATGGGACTATACGCACACGTGCGCGACACGTGTGTTTATCTCTCACAGACCATGTAGATAAACTAATTTACCAAATATATCAATTAGTAGGCGGTTTCCCGTCAAAATTGTTATGTATTAGTCAAAACATATTCTTTCACATGATTGGTAATAAGAGCTTCCATTTCATTTTCTGAAATTGGGGCGTTTTCAATACTGATCTTTACCTTTAACGGAAGTCAAGCAAGAAGTTACTAAAACTACATTAAATACAATACAAAAGCCAATAAACAAACAAAATTTAGATGCAAAATAAGTCACTTTGATCATGTACAATATTGTACATGTAGGTCCATGCACTAACTGTAGGAATTCTGAAAATAGTCTCTAGAAAAATAAAATGGGGTGGGGAAGTATTGTGTGACTTGTTATCATTCTTTATCAAATGAATTACATACAGTACACATAATTATAGACTACATGAACATGTACATGTTAAGCCAAATGGAATTCATGCAAAGTAAACATGGTGATTGTGTTTAGTGTTTACAATATATTGCATAGATTCCCTCTGCAATACCATTATGACTCATGAGTATACATACAGAGACGAAATGAGTGATCTCATTTCCATTTTCACCTCTCTAACGTCATGTACACAGACGCAGTAGTTAGATCATTGTTTGTTTATGAGTCACTGCATGCTTGAATGATGTGCATCTGAACTATTGACATTGTAAAACTTCATGATTGTACGTTTACAGATAAACCTCTTTCAAAAGTCGCTGATTTGTCTATTTTCTGTTGCTCTTCTTAATTTTGTTTATCCTATGTACTCTCTTCATTCGTAAATGTACACATGTGCAGACTTTTCTCTTGTTGTTAAGATTAAAAATTGTTGTTACATTTTGTGATTTCATTTTTATGTTTATTAGTATTTGTATTTATTTATTTATATATCAATTTACTTTTTGATTACACAGTGGCGGATCTAGGGGGGGGGGGGTTGGGGGGGTTGCAACCCCCCCCAAAAAAAAATCTGGGGACCATTTTTTTAAATCTTATCGCAAGAAAACGCCATTTTCACACACAGATTTTCAAAAATTTTCCCTACTGTGGGAGGGGGGACACCCCCCTCCCACACCCTCCCCCCTCGCTCGCTCCGCTCGCTTGGACTCGGTCGCTACGCTCCCTCGCATACCACCCCAACCCCTCCTTTATAAAAAGCTGGATCCGCCCCTGTTACAATATACTTTTAGTACACATTTAATGTTGCATGGCTAATTGTGTAAATAATATACATGTTTTATTGTGCTCAAGATTTGTTTTTATGCCTCCGTTACGAAGTAGCCGGAGGCATTATGTTTTCGGGTTGTCCGTCCGTCCGTCCGTCCGTACGTACGTCCCGTTCTCGTGATCGCGTTATCTGAAGAACCGATTGATGGATTCCTGCTAAACTTTGGTCATGTATGTAACTTGCAGAGCCAATGAACTGATTAGATTTTGGGGTCACGAGGTCAAAGGTCAAAGGTCACAGGGCTCATTATGTATGCAAAAACAGCTCGTGATCGCGTTATCTGAAGAACCGATTGATGGATTCCTGCTAAACTTTGGTCATGTATGTAACTTGCAGAGCCAATGAACTGATTAGATTTTGGGGTCACGAGGTCAAAGGTCAAAGGTCACAGGGCTCATTATGTATGCAAAAACAGCTCGTGATCGCGTTATCTGAAGAACCGATTGATGGATTCCTGCCAAACTTTGGTGATGTATGTATCTTGCAGAGCCGATGAACTGATTAGATTTGGGGGGTCACGAGGTCAAAGGTCAAAGCTCACAGGGCTCATTATGTATGCAAAAACAGCTCGTGATCGCGTTATCTAAAGAACCGATTGATGGATTCCTGCCAAACTTAGGTCATGTATGTTACTTGCAGAGGCGATGAACTGATTAGATTTTGGGGTCATGAGGTTAAGGTCAAAGGTCATGCGGCTCATGTATGCAAAAATAGCTTGTGATCGCATTATGGATTCCTGCCAAACATAGATCATGTATGTATCTTGCAGAGCCAATGAACTGAGTAGATTCTTGGGTCATGAGGTCAAAGGTCAAAGGTCATGGGCTCATGTATGCAAAAATAGCTCGTGAACTCATTCTCATCAGAACTGACAGATGGATTACTATTTAACTCGGGACATCTTGCAGAGCCAATGAACTGAGTAGATGTTAGGGTCATGAGTTCAAAGATCAAAGGGTCATATATGTATATGAGAAATTGCTTGTAATCACGATATTCTGAGAACCTGTTAATGGATTACAATTGAACTTGAATTTGAAAACTTTCTTCTGTTTTGGTTTGTAAAATTGCTCTATGACGGAGGCATCATTTCGACTGCGCGCAGTCGAAGTTCCATCTAGTTTAATAAGTTTGCATTATTATTAATTACTCAATTCTTATTAAGTTTTAATTATTGTCCCCAATTGGTAACAGTATTAGACATTTCTTTTGCAAAGTCTTTGATTTTTGCAGAAAAAACAGTAGCATTTACTACATTTACATTACATTTTCTTCTCGTCATGTAATTTTTAAAAACTGCATTGAAATGCTTGGACGAATATTTAACATAGGCCTAACAATGTACTATTCAAACATGTACTGTACAGTGTACAAATATGTATGCAGTAGAACCAGAAGTTTGGCAATCAGGAAGACTTCATGAATTAAAACACAGGAGCCTTGGTAAATCTAACAATCATAACTTCATAGTGCAATAATTTATACATGTAAGTTCGTAATGTTTGAGGGTTTAGTAACTCCATACAACGTAGCTGCAGAATCGCCAGTCAGAAAATGCCTGCATGAATGAATGAATTCAGCTACAAAGATCAATTTACATGATAAGTACTTTATTTGTTGAGCTTCATGAACTTTGCATGAGGTTCCATTTGTACGTCAGTGACATTCCAGGAGACAGTATTTACATGTAGATCATTCAGGTCATGCCCATGTATTCTAGTACCAGTACATTTCTACATATGAAGAGTTTAAATCCAAAAGGATCTAAATCCATTTGTTGTAACTTCTGAGAAAAAAGAAATTGTTTACCAGAAAAGTTATATTAGAAGGTGCATTTTTTCATAATTGTTCCCAAAATTTAGGATTTTTTTTGGTTGAAAAACAGGTACTGTACTTACGTACACTGTATGTAAGTGAACAATGTTCTGATTTAGCTCCTTTTGGAATTCAGCTCTTCATGTAAATCTGCATGTAGATCTCGGCTTCTACTGAACTACTACATGTACTGTACATGTAAACATGTATACCGGGGTACTTATTTCTATATGCATGCACAATTACACATGCGCATCAGAATAGTTTACTAGATCGATGGCGCATAATAAATGCTGTATTATTATTATTATTATTATTATTATTACACTTAACATCTAAATTATTCAAACTCAAACCAAATTTTATAAGCTGTACATCATATGTAAACAATCGATTTGTCCCAACTTATGTTTTCTTGATTGTATACAATCAATATACATGTATATTAAAGCTTACATATCCAACAAAGGCCCTGTATTCAACCAGTTTAGCTTTCATTCTTGTGTTATGAGCAGGGATGCCAGTGTTCAGGCAATAGCCTGAATTCAGGCCCTGGCAGGTTATTTTTAGACCATACGTAGTAGAGGCTTTTTTGTGTACAAAATAGATAATTCTAGGTGATTTTCAGGCCCTCTGATCAATTCTAACTGGCATCCCTGTATGAGGAAGACAAACAAATCAAATCAAATTTACAAGGGGTATTTCTATGTACATGTACAGTGTAGCTTATCCATTTTGTCCATCACATCATATACCGGTATGTACAAGAGTACTTGTTAATCAAGTTATTTCATCCACAAAAAAGGCCCTTGATGTGACAGTTCACTAGTGTAAGGGTTCTTTTGGTTATCATCATCTAAAGGTTTATATCAAGTGATTTTTCTTTCTTGGATGAAATAAATAGAAAAGGAGATATATAATATAGAGGATATTGCAAATACATGTACCTTGTAATTGCCATTTTTCTCATGAAGGCAGGCTAACTTTGAGCCAGATTTGAGCTTCACTTTATAACTATGTTAAAGTTTATAATCCTCTTTCTATTTTCTATCCTGTACAACTCACCATAACTTTGGAACTAAATGAAATTGCATAAATGATTGAAATAGAATACCATACTCATTTTGTACATGTGCATTTACATGTACATGTAAATTTATTTCATTGAAATTAATTACCATATTACACTGTATATAAAATGCAACCTAACATACATGTGCATGTACATGTACGTAACTCTCTACACTCTTTAAATCAGTATCACTAAAAATCTCAGCCAGTTCTGATTAATTACACTGTACCGGTTCTTAAATGTATTCATTATTAAAGAGTACAGGCTCAGGATTAACACTGCTTTATACAAACTCATTTCAAACATGTTCATCAACTCTGGTTTTGTCTGTTTGTTTGTTTGTTTTTGAAATATATTGTATAACTTAATGTATGCATGTGTCTTATTCCTTACTGTATTTTCTTGTATACTTACATGTAGCTGGCAGAGGGACGGGATCTACAACATCAGATTTCAACCGCCTTTCACAGGGAATCGCCAGCAATGTACAAAAAATCACACAAAATGGTAAGTTATTGCCGGGGTCACATTAATGGAAACTGAAACAGGGAATGAGGGATTATGCTGATTAAAAGAGCACCTGTTAAAAAGAATGAACTAGAGTAAATAAAGAAGTAATACAATAATTTCATCAATCAGGTCTAGTGAAATCAGAGAAAATTATCATAATCACTACTTGGCTTAAAATAGCCTTTCAAAATACTATTCCATTTTTACCCTTTTCCTTGATTAATCTTTCATTCGCATCAAATATGGGCTAGTTTCCCAAGACTTGATAAAACCTGTTCATAGGTTCTGAATGCGGTATTCAACTACAAATGTACAGTACATGTATAGAATGGAAAGATTTGTGAATGAGTAGAAACTTGCTCCAGATAAAATAACATTAGAATTTAAAGAATAATATATTTTACCTGTCTTCATACATGGTACATACATGTACACAGGTGTACATGTATTTCGCAAAGGAATGATGTTTATCATTCAATAATGTGGAATTATCATTTCAAGATCAAAATTGTTTCAAAGCTTTTCCATGTGAATAAAGGTGACTCCGTTATCTTGGTTGAAATATTTGAATTGATGCAAGGGCAAGAAATAATATCTCAACAACATGCATACAGTATATATAGTTATTATGCATTACATGTACATGTCCATCTAGCAATTTCGGATGTGCATGCCATGTTGATGTTTGTTTTAGGGCACCCAGGAAAAACAGTATTTCATTCATTGATGGGCTTTCCTTTGAAAATAAAAATAAATCAAATCAAATCAACTCAATTCGTAATGACGCATCTACAGATGTATTTTTAGTTGCCTTCTGTGTTTGTCAAATTTAATTTAGCAAACACTTTTATTAATCAGGCCTGATAATTACCCGATTTAAATTGGTTTCCCAATTTTTTCCAGATTTTTTTTTTCTTCCCGATATTACACCTATTTTCCTGATTTTACCCCTACTTTCCTGATTTTACCCTTATTTTCCCTATTTTTTCCAAATTTTCATACTCAAAAAGGGGGGGGGGGGGGGGGCGGAATTTTGTTAGATGCCATTTCCCCCCCCTAATCCTTTTTTTATATTTTTTTACTCAAGGGGTGGGTGGTTGAGGAAACCCCCCCCCTTTTTTTAGTGCTCACTATCACCCCTGATTAATGGTTAATGAGTTATAATCCTCTTTATTTCATCTTTCTCCTCTCAGTCAAAGAAATTGAAAGATTTAATGAAAGGCTTGGATCGCATGAAGACAACAAGAGTCTCAGAGGCAAGCTGTAAGTAATCCATATCCATCTATCTATATGTACAGTTAAAGGTAAAGACCCGTATTGGAAACGCCCCAATTTCAAAAAATGAAATGGAAGCTCTTATTACCAATCATGTGAAAGAATATGTTTTGAATAATACATGATGATAACAATTTTGCCGGGAAACCGCCTACTAATTGATATATTTGGTAAATTAGTTTATCTATTGGTGTGTGAGGGATAAAAACGCATGTGTCGCGCACGTGTGCGTAGTCTCATATACATCTTTCTGTGTACAGTGCTTGTAACTTTATGAAGACTGGGCCAAATTTCTTATCATTATGATGATTCCAGAACCTTGCAGTACATCTTTGCTAGATGATCAAACTTTTCTGATCGATTTCACAACGTTTCTTTCACAATGCAATCGCATGACCATAACTGGTCTTTATCTTTAACAACTAAATTATGCATACCCTTACCGAGTTGTAATATTCTAAGTATGTGTAAATTTGATTTGTTCTGATTTATGTTTATTGAGAATGTGACATATTAAAGCTTACATACATGTATATAGAAGTATTCAATAAAGGCCCTAATTCAACCAATGCACCTTTTATTCTTGTGTTAATACCCGAAATACACTTTTGAACGTTCATGTACATTGCACATTCATTGTCTATGGATGAACAGTATTGCTAGGTCAAAATGTTTTTTTGAAACTGTTGAGATTTTCACATTTATGATGTAGCTGTAAATTGATACTTCTTGGCTATAGTCATGGTCTTAAATATTGGCAAGAAAGTTAATTATTGATCAGATTTTTTTTTTTGCACCTGTCTAAAGCTTATTTCATAATGACATCGTTGTTTTGGAATGATCCAAAGATGACAATGATGGAAGTATGCCAGCTACATTATGAGCTTAAATTTTGGTTGCTCTATTCATTGTCTATAGATGAAAAGTATTGCTACACTGTAGGTCAAAATGTGTTTTTGAAACTATTTTGTATTAATTATGCTGTAGCTGTAAGTCATACTTCTTGGCTATAGTCATGGTCTTAAATATTGGCAAGAAAGTTAATCATTAATCAGAATTTTTTTTTCTTCACCTGTCTAAAGCTTATTTCATAATAACATCCTTGTTTTGGAATGATCCAAAGATGACAATGATGAGAGTATGCCAGCTACATGTATATTAATATGAGCTTCAAATGCTGGTTGCTGAGACCATGTTCAGTGTAACTGACTAACTGCACAGTAAATGCTTACCAAAGCCTGCTCAATGTTTCTCTTGTTTAATCTCCCCATTTTGTTTCCCTTTCTCTCTCTCTCTCTATATATCTTTCCTTTTCTGTTTCTTTTTCTTTCGCTCTTCCTCCTGCACTACCCCTTTTCCCCTTCTTTCTCTCTGTTATCTCTTCTCCTCATTCCTCCTTTCTCACTCTCTCTCCCTCTTCTTCCCTCTTTCATCCCACCTCTCTCCTGCTTGCATTCTATTTCTGCCCTCCTCTCTGCCCCCCCTCTCTGCCCCCCCTCTCTGCCCCCTCTCTCTCTCTCTCTCACCCTTCTCTCCTACCCCCACCCCTTTGTCTCTCTCTCACCCCTCTCTCTCTCTATCTCTCTCTCTCTCCCCCTCTCTCCTCTATACCTCCCATATGACAGGGATGAGGTACAGCATTATACCAACCAGCTGGCCAAGGACACCAACAAGATGCTCAAAGATCTCAACTCCATTCCGCCATCCTATTCAGACCAGGTATTACACGTCCGCATGCTGCTAGCAGAAGGTCGTTGGCACACACGCATATTCAAGATTCAAGATAATTTATTGTCTGATTTAAAAAATACAGAAATTTGTCCTCCACTGGCGAGTGACGTACATACAAACAACATAAACAATATATAAATACATTTGAGGATACAAAGAAAACACAACAATAATAATAACAATAATAATAATAGCAATAGTGGCAGTAACAAAACTGACATGTAAACTTGAAAACTGGCATTAAAAATTAAATTTCGACAATGCACAGAATGCATGAAATAAATGAATTAAAAGTGCTCTAAAACATTTACCCCTACTCTCCCAGAAAAGGGGTATGAGGAAAGAACAGAGAAAAACAAATGAGAGAGAGAGAGAGAGAGAGGGAGGAGTCGCATGGAGTAGAACAGGAAGGAAATGTGAGGGAGAAAGAGAAGGTGACAGAAAACGAGGAACTCGCAATGCAAAATTCTGTTCAATCACATCTAAGGCTTTGATTGCTATGGACACGTTATAATATAATTTTCAAAGGCTTACCTCTAATCTTCGGGTCATCGCGTCGGGTCAGGTGGTCGCGTTACCCGCCGTTTTGTGTCAACTGACCTTTTATTCACAAAATGTCCGGGGTAATGTTTGGGAAATATAACTTTCTCATCTTTATGGTCTTGTCCAACTCGCCCGACACATTGTGAAAACCCTACTGTAAAGGTCACATCATCTTCGGCTTTCATTTCACAATAGGTTGTGTAACGCGACCACCCGACCGGGCCGGTTTTTTCTGATGATTTGAATTACTGTAGGCCATTTTCAAAACATGACAGGGATTACTGACTATTGAAAAAGAAGAAAAAAAGCGATTGTAACTGCCTAATTTTAGTAATTTCATATCAAATAGGCACACACTTTGTTAATTTACTTGCATTTTGATTATGCTAACAACCTTTTCCTTAATGCAATAGTGCAATCTGTGTTTGACGAATATGAGACATACATAATGTTACATCTACTTGAACATCCCTTTAACAGTTTGTAAGGTACAAAAATATTCTTTGCTCTCATTTTCGACTTGGAGCAATAGGATTCTGTTGCAGGCAATACAACAGCTCTCCCCCTAAGGGCCATTCAATATTACATAAATATTATAATATATTTTTTGTATTTTCCTTTGATAAACAGAAGCAACAGAAGATGCAGAAAGAACGTCTTACAGGTGAATTCACGTCAGCACTCAATCAATTCCAGAGAGTTCAAAGAGATGCAGCTCAGAAAGAGAGAGATTCATACGATAAGGTCAGAACTGGTTCAACGACATCGGTGAGTAGTACTTCCTTTTTTTACCTAAATTACCTTACATATCGGAATGTACATTTACTCGTAGCATCTGTGACTTTAAAGACCGTCAATACTACTGGGCCAGAAGGAATTAGACCACACAGCGAGGTCAGTGACAGGTGGCTATCTCATTAACTCAGCTCTCAACTAACATAAGAAGAAGAGGATCATGGGGGACCAACAGGCACCGATTGGGGAAGTTTTCTATATAGAGGGAGCAAGTAGCTACAAGTAGGACAGTGGGGCTTTAAAGGCCAAGTCCAGTCTCAGAAAAAGAAAAACACATTTGTAAAGTGAATTTGTTGTTATATAGTGTGAGTCAAAAAATAGTTTACACCTAGAAAATTGCTAATGATTTTAAAAATCATTTATTTATCAAATTATTATATATCTTATGTAAGTGAATACATACCACACAGAAATGATACCAAATGATATGGGATAAAACACTCTTTCATGAGATGTATAATAATGTACTGTTCATAGATGATTTTTAAAATAATTAGCAATTTTCTAGGTGTAAACTTTTTGTTGACTCGCACAGTACAGGAGGCTTGCGGATGCACCAGTTGAGAGAGAGGGAGGTGAGAGGGAGGAATGAGGAGTCCTCGGTAATCTTTCTTGAGGGTGTGTAGTCCTGAAAAGGACTGTTGGTATAGTCTTGAAAAAGACTGTTGGTTATCTTTCTTAGCTTATAGTTCTAAGGAGAACTATAGCGCCGATTGGAGAGGATGGGTGGCGGGAGTGGCTCAACGTTTCAAACAGGTTGACTATCCGTCGTCAGGAGTCAGGAGTCAGGACTCCTCATTCCTCCCTCTCTCTCACATGGTGCAACCGTAAGCCCACTGTATATCTACATCACCATGCAAGCCGCTACTTACAAGCAGCATCTAGATTTGTTGTTGTTGATGACATGAAGAAAAAATATGAAAATCAGTAGACAAAATGGCAATTTGACATCGTCTACGACTGCAAGACCCAAAACACAGTGGAATTCACTTATGAATATATACATATGCATGTGACAGTTGAGGACCTTGATCAAGAGGACTTTACATGTAAATGTTTGAATTTCCATATTCAATCCCACACATATTCTAATATATGTGAAAATATTCATAAAATATTGGATGGCTTGAGTGTGATACAAGAATATATTGCTCGAGCTATGGCAGTATTGGAAGAGTCATAGACGAGTCCAATATTGTCATAGAGAGAGCAATATATTCTTATCCTTGTATCACACGAGAACAATGCCATACAATATTATTATTATTATCTCTGTCTGGCTTACTAGCAAAACAAAATTTGATAATCAAGCAATATTGTATTCCTAGATGACAGAGCAATACGAAAACTGTCATCTGGGTACTGCGCTAAAGATATTAAAGGGATAGTTGAGTTCTGTTGCAGAGGGCGCTACACGAAATAATTTTTTGTGAGATAATGAAAAACTGAGTGTCAAATTTGAAAGAACATACATATTACATGTAAATGACAAAATCATCTTTGTTTGATCAAAATCGGTTCAGAGACGGCTGAAATATCCATAGATATAATGATTTCTAATATTTGTGTACCACCACACATATTTGATAATTTGAAAAAGCCGTTGAAAAACCGTTGGAAAAACAAAATTGCCCATTTTAAGGTTGTATTTCAGCCAAAGCCGATGTTAGCTTTTTTGTATACTTTTTTCATGTTGGATATATTACACACAACCAGCTGGCCCATGTATTGCTATTTTTAATTAATTCATGCATTAACGGTCACCATATTTTATTTGAAAGTGGAGCTGAATTGGTATGATCGTATTGGCTAAATTTCACACATTGTGGGGTCTAAAATTACCTTCAGAGCAATTTTAGGCCCTAAAAGGGGACTAGAAATGTCATAGAAAAGAATAAAAGCAGTAACCATGCACTTTGAAGGCATTTGCGGTCTGAAAACAGAACTCAACTATCCCTTTAAATACACGGATTTATTGTACCACTTGGAAGCCTTATATAGATAATAATCAGTTGTATTCATGTATGTATTGGCCTTCAATAAAGCTGGCTTGTTTGTACGAGGTATGCCTGATGTTAACATGTTTTCTTTTGCTATTCTTTACAATACAGGGCGGGTTCGAGGACCACTCAAGCGATACACTTATTGGTGGATTTGAAAGGTAAGGATTACTATATGTAATCATGGTCATGGGGCTCATTATATATGCAAAAATAGCTTGTGATCGCATTATTGTTAGAACCGATGGAAAGATTACCATCATACGCAGGACATGTATGTATCTTGCAAAGCCAATGAACTGATTAGATTTTAGAGTCATGAGGTCAAAGATAAGAAGGTCATACATGAAAAATAGCTTGTAATCACGATATTCTGAGAACCTGTTAATGGATTACAACTTTAAACTTGAATTTGAAAAGTTGCTTCTGTTTTGGTTTGTGAAATCGCTCTATGGCGGAGGCATCACTTTCGACTGCGTGTAGTCGAAGTTCCGTCTAGTTGTAAATGGTACACATGTACATGCATGTTACCAGACATGTAGACAGTTACGTACAAGAGAATCTAGAAAAATAAAGTCCATGGAGCAGTATTTAGAAATATTTAGAAAATTTGTGGTAAAGTTTTCAAGGTTACACCATGTTTATCTTTAACAAAAAAAGTGTGGTGAGCTCCGCTAAGTGCTCTATTTAGAAAGTGTTGAAAAGCTTTCTGGGATTTGTTAAATGTTGCAAGTTGTAATATCACTCATAAACAGTATAAGATCACTGATATAAGTGAATTCAAGAACTTCCTGATCTATTTCACAACGATAAATCTTTTTTGATGTTTGGTGGCGAAGTCCAAGACAGGATGCAGGTATGACTCAACAGAGCCAGGTGAGCTACGAAGACTTTGAAGCCATCAAGGAAAGAGAGTCGCAACTCCATAAACTAGAGGTAAGTATTAAAAATAGAAATGCATGCAAGTGGAGAATGTACAGTGAGTGATTTCAAGTATGGTGTTCGGTGTTGGTGTTGGTGTTGCATGGTGTTGGTTGCGCGGAAAGGCTGCTGAACTGAGCTCCAACACCGACGGTCAGGTTAGAAGGACGATACCAATCACGTTATCGATAGCTCAACACCAGCCTCAACTCAGAGAGACGTCCTACTCTACAGGCAAAAAGTCTTGCGATAAAAGCATAATCCATTCAGAAATTCCAATAAATTACATCATACAGAATTTATAACCTGAAGTCATATATAAAAATGAATAGAGAAAATGTAACTTCTTTTGAAAAACATATATAGCTCCCATGATTTACAGTTTTTTGGACTGGAAAATGGATTTTACCTTGGCATGATCGTGAGATTTGTGACAGATGCCCGCATAGAATTACCTGCGGTATACTGCAACACCAACACCAACGCCGAACTTGAAATCATGAATTTCCCAATCCCTAGGGGCTGATGTTGGTGAATGTGAAAATTACACGTAAATCATCAACACCAACCGCGTACTCGATTCAGCAGACGACATTCAACACCAGCCCTCAACACAGACTACCGGAAATGCATCATATTTTCCAAGGTCAACCTTAACACCAGATTTGTGACAGATGCCCGCATAGAATAACCTGCGGTATACTGCAACACCAACACCAACACCGAACTTGAAATCATGAATTTCCCAATCCCTAGGGGCTGGTGTTGGTGAATGTGAAAATTACACGTAAATCATCAACACCAACCGCATACTCGATTTAGCAGACGACATTCAACACCAGCCCTCAACACAGACTACCGGAAATGCATCATATTTTCAGAGGTCAACCTTAACACCAGCATGACTTAAAGTTCGGTGTTGTAGCTGGTGTTGGTGTTCTCACAACACCAACACCAGCTTTCAACACCGCACTTGAAATCACTCAGTGAATTTGTGTTGAAGATCACTTTGACAAAAATGATAGAAGCAAAGATGAATTAATTACCCCCTTCCAGACAAATAAAAAGAAAGATTTGGGTTGCAATATTTGTCATGAGAATTACTTATCTACAACAGCAACGACAACAACATCAACAAGAATGAATCTACAACACATGAGTTTCATTACTAGGTTTTATATTGTGATTGAAATTGGGTATTATTTTATGGACCTTTTTAATTTTTCACAATTCACTGATAATAATAATGATAATAATATGTCTAGTTTACCCAGGGTAGCCTCATCAGTATTCATACTGTTCTCCTTGAGTGCCCTGCGATCATATTATTACGATCATTAAAGATAAACTTGAGTTCTGGTTAAAAAAATAAAATCAATTCTCACAGAATATAACGAAACTTACACTGAATGTTCAAGATTACAAATAAATGTCATTTGCCAAACAATTTTGGAAGAAAATGTATACTGGATGAGTAATGAACATAGAAAGATAAGGAAATCAAGTAGTACTTACTAGCCCCATTTGTGTTGTCCCATATACATCTTTCTGTGTAGTGTGCCTGTTACTTTACCAAGACTGAGCCAAATTTGTTATGAATTTGATGACTCAAGAACCTTGCAGTACACACCAATACTTACATGCTACATGATCAACCTTTTCTGATCCATTCCACACTGTTTCTTCAAAGTGCAATCGCATGACCAGAACTCAACTTCATCATTAATGATGCTCTTTTTTCTTCTCTGTTTTCTGTCACAGTCTGATATTCTTGATGTCAACCAAATCTTCAAGGACCTTGCTACAATGGTCCATGAGCAGGGAGATATGATAGGTAAGAATCAAGAATTCTCAATTTCATAGAAGTATCAACTACATATTATTACCGGAACTATTTTGTATATCAACCAAAACTATTTCAAGGCATCGTTTAAAGCCCCACTGTCCTACTTGTAGCTACTTGCTCCCTCTATATAGAAAACTTCCCCAATCGGTTCCTGTTGGTCCCCCCTGATCCTCTTTTTCTTATGTTAGTTGAGAGCTGAGTTAATGAGATAGCCACCTGTCAGTGACCTTGCTGTGTGGTCTAATCCCCTCTGGCCTAGTAGTATTGACGGTCTTTAACACTGTAAAACTAACATGCATGGCCCTACGTGTTATCAGTGTCTGTGATATGGTGTAATATTGAAGCCCTAAACAAAATTTGCTACAAAATGATCATGAAGTGCCTCAAAAAAGTTAAAATCTTTGAGCGACCGGTTTTACCATACTCATTTCCCCCAACAGACTGTCATTTTATAAAAACCGTTAGGAAAACAAATTCTGAAATTTCTAATTCCAGTCATAGAAGTATCAACTAGATATTCATTATTACAGTCAAACCTGCTTTAGTGACCACTTGTCTACAAAGACCACTTGACTACAAAGACCACATTTTTTGTTTCCCTTGAAAAGTTTTTTCATTGAAACATGTACTAAAGGAACCTGTCTACAAAGACCACATTTTTTTGTTTCCCTTGAAAATGGTTTCTCATTGAAACATGTACTATAGGAACCTGTCTACAAAGACCACCTTTTGTGTTTCCCTTGGGCGGTCGCTATAGACAGGTTTGACTGTATTATTATTTTGTATATCAACCAAAGCTATTTAAAACAGACAATTGTTTAAATATGACACCAGCTGTGGGTTGTTAACATCAGATAGAGGACATGGGGGTCCTGCTACTATTTTATAGAGCCCGCTAGCGTGTTTCTCCAGGCTGTCAAGTTACTAATACTTTCCATGTCCAACAGTTTCTTTCCACGTACAATCTTCTTCAGAAACACACCATTAGCAGATAATAACAATATCGCTATTAGAGAATAGCGTACCCTTCTCCAGAGGTGGATGTTCTGTTACGCCTACCTTCCCCATTTTGTAGATTGAAATGTTTCCTTACTTTTGCGTTAGTAATCAAAGTCACGTCACACAATGCATTATCGTGCACAGCATGCAGTGTATATGGTGAATACTGTTTAAAGCCCCACTGCACTACTAATAGCTACTTGCGCCTTCTATATAGCAAACAATGCCTAATCAGTGACCATGATTTGTCCCCAATGATCCCCTTTTTCTTATGTTGATTGAGAGCTTATTTGATGAGATAACCACCTGTCAGTGACCATGCAGGGAGGTCTAATCCCTCCTGGCCAAATTAGTGCAGTTGGCCTTTAATAGCTGCATGAATAAACATCTTATTGTGCCCCTGTAGAAACAGGCTGGTTACAATAGTCTTCATAGGGGTTACTTTCCAAGTCATTCCGGGTAGACGATTCTGTCACTTTTCGCGCTGTTTGTCACGGTTTCTGTCCTTCCATCTCCATTTTGAAAATTTGCAGACAGCATAGAAGCTAATGTGGAGTCAGCGGAGGTACATGTAGAGCAGGCCAACACACAACTTGATAAAGCAGTCACTTACCAGGTGAGTTGACCTTTGACCTTTGACGAGATAGTGTTAGAGGGATTGGAAAGTCAGTTTACTTACCCTGCATTCAACTAAAAGTTGCTCATGCGTGGGTATATAGAGGGCAGCACACTGAGCCAACGGTTATTACGCTCCCGTGAGTAGGTGTACGTCCATACGGGAGCGTTATACCCATTGGCTCAGTGGCTCAATAATATGCCACCATTTCTGATTAGTTCTGTTTCTAACATTCTTCTCATGTTTAAGCCTTTCATATGAAAGAAATGTATTTAAAAAAACATTTAGAACATTTTTAATAGCAAAGAATATCAATGTAAGGAATTGAAGTACTCCCATTATTCAAGTTTTTCAAATCCATTTTGCTGCATTAGGCTTTTTATTTAGTGATTTATAGTCTTGCGTGTAACAGATTTATTTCTGATCTTGTGTACCTGTATAAATATGTATGAATAAAAATAAATGGGACCTTTTGATTTAATCATTAGTAGTACATGAATGAATTTAGTTGTGATTATAAAATGTGTATCAATGCTTTAATATAAGAAGTTCTATGACCTTTCCTTTTTGCATGCTTTCGGTGAGCTCATGAATTTTGTTGCTTTTGATGTTAAATTGCAGTCGAAGGCGAGAAGAAAGAAGTTCCTACTGCTGATCTGCTGTATAATCTTGGCCGGAGTTATTGCTTTAATCCTTTATATCACCTTGAAGTGAACAATCGATCTTCAAGTTGGCAACTCAGTGGGATCATGATTTAATCAATGAAAAATTATAATTTAATTCCATCTATGTAGCATAGAATGCTCCTGCTGCTGATCTGCTGTATAATCTTGGCTGGAGTTATTGCTTTAATCCTTTATATCACCTTGAAGTGAACAATTCATCTTCAAGTTGGCAACTCAGTGGGATCATGATTTAATCAAAGAAAAATGATAATTTAATTCCATCTATGTAGCATAGAATACTTCGATCGCAGAATGAAATCAGGAGATGGTCCACTTCATATGTCAAGGGAGGACCTTTTTATTGTAAAGTTCTGCAGATCCGCTCTTTAAATTGGCAACAGATGTCCTGCATCAGCATATATATGAATATTATTGTATTCTTTTTGTCCAGTCATGTACATGTATATATTGTCAATGAGTATTTTCAAACTACATGTACGTTAATCTACCAATGAAAAAGAAAAGAAACTGTCTAGGAATCACTTTACTCAACTTTGTAACAAAAAATTAGTTCACCTAAAGAGCACCTCTTAAAGTTTGAAAATGGGTAAAAGTTTGTGTCATTGATTGAATTATATTATTATAAGTTCTAAGATGTTCAGAAATAATTAATAAACATATAAGTGATAGATACAGTTAACATCAAAATTATTCATAACTTTACCAAGTTTTGTAAATTTGGAAGAACCGGGTATGTGAGAAATTGATCGGTCCAGATTTGTGTTTCTCGAGAATATGACCTATTAAAGCTTACATCTAAAGTATTCAACCAAGGTCCTAATTCAACCAGTCCGCCTTTCAATTTTGAGTTACGAAAAACACACAAAAACTTTACAAGGGGTGTTAATAATTTAGTTGTTATCTGTACAAGTAAACTATTGCAATTTGTTATTGATCAAATAATGATGCTGTAATGTATGATGGTTCTTATTGTTATTTCAAACCCCTACTTTCAGTCGAAAGCAAGACGGAAGAAATTCCTCTTGCTCATCTGTGTTCTAGTACTCGTTGGGGTATTAGCGCTAATCATCTATTTCAGCGTGTAAGTTGAATCATATTTTTGTTCTTCTGCAAATTAACAGCACTTAACAAAATAGCACATGCCACTAATATATATCTATCTGGTCTCTCTGGGTATGGTTTGTAGCTTTTTGTATGTTTGATTTTTGATTTTTTGTTGTTGTATGAATTAACTTTCCAATTTTGTTTTGTTTTGCTTTGGTTTCGCAAATTGTCATAACTCTGAGTTCTCTAACCTCCACATATAGATGGAATTTGCTTTATAATTAATCTTACCCAACTAACGGCAATGGTCTAACTCTTCTACTAATTTCTACATTTTGCCTGGTATTCAATTCAAAACCTTTGTCAGAAATATGAGTATTTAACTTACTTTTCGGCTTAGGTAAATTGCTTAGACAACTTCGGTATTCAGTTGAAGCTTTTTGCCAAGTATTTTACTATAAGTTTAATACTTAAGCCAACAATTTGGAGGCCTTGGATCCAGTTGGTTGGCAGGCTCATGGTATTCATTTGCAGCCATTGTAAGCTGCGCACAATGATATCAGTGCACATTCAATCCACAAAGCTTTTTGATTGGCTATTAAGTAAGTAAGTATTTTGCCTCAAAGTTGGCGTACTGAATAAGACTTGAGCCATTTTACTTAACTGAGCTAAATGCTAATTAAAATACTGATAAAGTTCACAAATGGAATTGAATATGGGACCTGTTTCACAAAGCCTTTCCAATGACAAATTACAAAAATCAGTGACAAATCTGCTGATAACCATTCAGGAGCAAGGACTTTAATAGCTTATCACAAAAACTTATCATTTGTTACTGATGACAAGTGTTGTGATTATATCACAGTTAATCAGCTCTATGATTTTAGTACTAGTGCTTTGCATGCCTAAAAGAAACGACTTTTCAAAACTTCACTATTTTCCTAATCTTTCCAGCTGCGTTTTTTTTACTCTATCGCAACCCCTAATGGGAATTGATACCTAGATTTCCATTATCTGATCTTCTGCTCTATTGGATGCTATCTAATTTAGTGACATTGCTGCTCTGCAAATTGGCAGCCCTTTGTCAAGTTTAGAAACCATACAAATGTTCCTTTTCAACATTTTTCTTTCATATCGTATTCTTTATTCTGCAAATTGGCACCACTTTCCAAACCGTAGCACCTACCAACATGTTAATATACCTTTCCAAATGAAACCTGATATTCTATCATCGTTTTCAATTATTCTGTTAAATAATCTTGCTGCTCTGCAAATTGGCAGCACTTTGTCAAGTTTAGAAACCATACAAATGTACCTTTTCAACATTTATTTTTATATTGTATTCTGTATTCTGCAAATTGGCACCACTTTCCAAACTGTAGCACCTACCAACACGTTAATATACCTTTCCAGTATGAAACCTGATATTCTATCATCGTTTTCAATTATTCTGTTAAATGATCTTGCTGTTGTGCAAATTGGCACCCCAAAGCTTCTGTCACTATGAACATGACAGACAAAGAAAGCGGACAAAATATACAGTTCCTCAGGTAGACAAAGGAACATCCCTTCACTGCTATTATGTAAAAAGGTGAATATGCATGTGACACCTGTTCTACACATTTTTACATAATAGCAGTGAAGGGATGTTCCTTTGTCTACCTGAGGAACTGTATATTTTGTCCGCTTTCTTTGTCAGTCATGTTCATAGTGTGTGACCTTGTTTCAATGTAGCTGTAGTCTAACAATTGGGTTGTGCATGGAGTTGGTTTTATTTAATTTTCTTTTTTCTTTCTTATGTTTTTGTTCGGTTGTCTTGAGTGCACTTTTCTATCTCTGCTGTATCTTTGGCACATGACTGTATCCCTTCATGAAATCTAGAAAATGTGGAAATATATGCAGTATGTGTTTTCAGTTTAATCTTTTTTATACTTCAAACAAATCAGTCTTAATCACAATACTAATCACAAGACTAGTGCTTATCATCAATATACAGAAGTGATTAATTATCATCAAAGCATATTTGATGCTGTGTTTTAACAATGCTTGAAATCGCAAAACCATTGTAGACAAAATTATATGTGAATATTAATATGAGGGAGATCTCTCTTCCACCATACATAATGTTCCACTGCACACATTACAAATCCCAGCCCCCTGGTCCTACTGTAGCAGGACAACTTATTTACTTGAAAAAGAAAAATAAATTATAGTGATGCAATACTGTACGATGTAAAATATATATATTGGAAAA
The DNA here is from genome assembly GCA_035222895.1 of Strongylocentrotus droebachiensis. NCBI lineage: Eukaryota > Metazoa > Echinodermata > Echinoidea > Camarodonta > Strongylocentrotidae > Strongylocentrotus > Strongylocentrotus droebachiensis. The sequence goes on along the minus strand of JAVYIG010017639.1, from coordinate 2,476 downwards.
TGTGGAAGGTTAGAGTTAGGCACATGTGGTGTCATAATTTTAACAAAGCAAATAAACATAGTGCTCTATTGAGGACTTATATTCTAAAACATTAACACTGTGATCACTTTAAAAGAATGATGAGAACGGTTTAGCAATTGAGAAAATTATAGTGGTTATATATATAAATAAATAAACAAATAATTGTACATACCTCCTGAGGATATAAGGATCTTGACACTGAGGAATAAACTTTTATAATGAAAAAAAAAATGGTATGCTTAGTCCAGGTTTTTTTAGACATTAGGGACTTTTAGATTTGCACGTCGACAGCTTTGACTGCAACGTGTGATGTCAGTTTAAGGCACTGAGCATGCATCACGTCATCGCAGTCAGCGATCGAGAATGCGTCAACCTTGATTTTCCTAAATCTAGTATGCCGCATGCGCGCGCGTGCACGCTTATACTTCCTGCATGCATGTATATCGTTGAGTGAAATCTAAAAGATTTCTAATTGTAGTCAACATGGGCAGTTGAGTACGTTGACACGCATGATCAGTCGTGTTCTCGTCCACTCAATCTAAAAGTCCCTATTATAGTACTAGACTGAACATGTCTTTTCGTCAATTATACTTTAGCTTAGCTTAGGATCAAGAAATACTCAATTTGAGTTTGTCACGAGCTAGGGATAGTTTTAAGCAAGGTCAGATTTCAAATGTATTTTAATGAATTTGGAAGAAATATATTGCACTAAATATGACGAAAGAATATCATGTACATGCTGATGCATGTACATGCTCAATAATTGTAACCCAACCTCTTATCTCTATATCTCCCTCTCCATCTCTGTCTGTCTCTCCCCCCCCCCCCCCTCCGTCTGTCTGTCTCGTTCTCTCTCTTTGTTCTTTTCCTGTCTCTCTATCTCTCTCTGTCTCTCTCTCTCTCTCTCTATATCTCTCTCTTTCTCTGTCTCTCTCTGTTCCTCTCTCTCTACCTGTCTCTCTGTCTCCCTCTCTCCATGTCTATCTATGTTTCTCTCTCTCTCTCTTTCACTCAACCACTCACCGTTTCTCCACCCCCCCCCCCTCTCTCTCTCTCGCATAGTGGAGAGTATGAGTGTGCTGTATTTTTGACATTGTTTTTTTTAAAATATAATATGATTCGTTACCAAGTTACATATTTGACAATTACAAACAAATGATGTTCACTATATAAGACGACCTCTGCAGTCACCAGTTAAGATAGTTTGTTCAGATTTTTAGTACAATTCAACTATTTATAATGTAATTTCATTTGATTTTGCAGAAAAAATTAAATACTCTACAGAACCGGGAAAAAAGCATCAGATCACCACGAAGACCATCTACAGTGAAATTGTATAATTTACTTTGCCCTAAAATATATTTCATAGTACGTATACGTGTATGCTCTCTGTTATGTACTGGTAAATTGGTATGACGTGTTATACGTCGAGGACATCTAACTTTTTTCAGTATGCGATGTGTATACTGATAATAGCTTCGAAGTTTGCTCGGATGAGCAGTGAGAGTCTGTTGTCTGTTGTCAGGGTAACTGCGTCACTTTTTTTTTGTTTTCCTTCTTTTTGCCGCTTGGCTCACCTTCTGCTCCTTTAGGGATATTTATCTGTAAAGGGCAGGGGGGTGTTTCACAAAGATCCTAAGTCGAACTTAACTCTAAGTTGGACTTAATAATTATGGAAAGCCGTTAGCATCCTTGAAAATATATTGTAAAAGTTATTTTAAAAGGCATTAAATGTTGATTAAAATCTTTCATATTTGCTATTATCAAGGAAGATTTCACGTTCTTGATGTGGAATTTATGAAAAGTCTAAAATACTTGAATTTTTGCTTTTGAATATATTTCATTATAAGGCTACAAATGGCTCTCCATAATATTTAAGTCCAACTTGGAGTTAAGTTCGACTTAGGATCTTTGTGAAACACCCCCCCCCCCCCCCCCACCCCCTGGTCTTTCCTCACCAATGATGATAATGGTAATGATGTGAGTGTGCTCGTATTCATTGTAGGGCAGATGTACATGTATGGTGTATATTTGACTAGAAATCTTATCATTGTTGTTATTGGTGATTGCATTTGGAATACATGTTGCTCTTTGCTCTATATTCTCTTTAGGATAAACTATAAATCTTGGGGAGTACTAAAGTTTTAATTTTTTTTAAATGCAATTTAAGCTCAGGAAAGGAAAATTACAACATTGAATCGTTAGGTGGGGGGGGGGGGGGGGGGGGGGGGAGGAGGGGGGAGAAAAAAAAAAAGACATGTTCCACTTTGCTTTGGATAGCTAGTTGTCCACGTATGCTATGTGCTTTGATAATAGGCTATATTATATGCCATTTGGGTCATGTAACACAACAGATTTTTATTTTCTTTATAAGTAACTAAATCAAAATTAGTTTCTCAACTTATTCTTACTCTTCTTATTCCCTTTCCGTTGTTGTGTCTTTACTTTCTTGTGC